>CABHPQ010167335.1:17063-32627 GCA_902168405.1 Peromyscus aztecus
AAAAAAAAAAAAAGACCTGAGATACAGGTAGGCAGTTCCTCTCTGCTCCCTCTTGGGTTTGGATGCTGAGATGGAAGAAGAGTGTGGGGAATATAAGAACAACTTGGGACTGTAACTCGGCTTTCCAGGACCCTACGCTAAATCTCCCATGACATAATGAGTTTTTAATCCCCTAATAAATTCCTTTGCTCTTTAAAAAAAAAAAAAAAAAAAAAGGTGGTTAGTAGATGGTCTCCGTGCAGAGCGAGTTCAGTGGGTAATAATAATAATGTGAGAGCAGCTGCTGTAGACATAAAGGAGGGGACACTGAGAGGCAGGCACTGGTCCAGAGAGGAGAAATAACAGGAAGTTCTGGGGCGGGACACCTGCTTGAGTAAAAAAGTGAAGTGCACTGGTGAGCTTGATCTCTTGGGACTACTGTTACAAAAAGATGATGTGTGCAACACAAACCAACCAGGAAGCCTTAACGAGCAGAATAAGTAGACCTATAATTCAGACATCTGGACTCACATCTGGTGAATTAAAGAAATAAAGAGCACATTTGTTAATTCCAGTTCTTGGGAGAAAAAGATGAAAACACACTCAAATAAAACAATGAAAGACGTCTAAAGAGGGTTTGTGTACTCTGTAAACAGAGAAAAAAAATCTAAGGGATGGTTACCAAACACAATCGTGAGCACATCGGGTCACCACACACTCACCTGCAATTGCTCTGTGACTTCTTTGTGGGTTTTCTCCATTTGGTTCATCTTGGCCCGAGTTTGAGACTCCTGATACTGAAAATCAGCCTTCAGCTCTGTAATCTGAAGGAAAAAATCAGTGACTTCAACTCCTTCATAATGGTAAAGGTCTTGGTACTGGAGATCTACAGAGACAGTCTTCCAATTTCCTGGAACCCAGGGCTCTCCTGCACGTCCACACAGCCATCAAAGCCACACAGCATCCTTTTTCCTTGAGGCTTTTCTGAAGATTCACAAACCCGGAGTTCACGACCCTTCTTCCTTTCTTCCCCTCCATCTTCCAAGTCCCAAGGTCAAGAATTCTCCTGCCTCAGGCTCCCCAGTGGCTGCGGTTACAGCTGCTCACTACCTCCCTCCAAATCCGAGGAAACAGTTCTGGCTGGCCACAACGGTGGTGCTTAAGTAAAACCTAAGCACTCAGGAGGCCAAGGCAGGAGGGCTACCTTGAGTTCAAGGCCAGCCTAGGTTATATAGCGAGACTGTCTCAAATACATACCCAAACAACAACAAAAAGCTTGACTTAAACTACTACTCCCTTGAAGATTTGATAGTTCCGAAAACCCTCGGAGTGCTCGTTTACCAGCTAGAGAAAAACTGCGAGTCATCATTGCTCTCAATTCCAAAAACACTGGTTTATTACCCATTCAATCTTCACTATCACTTCATTTAACTTTTTACTCTATTATTATTTGTGTATGACACGTGTGGGCACAAGTGACACAGCACACCCTGAGGTCAGAGGACAACCCTGTAGAGCTGGTTCTCTCCTTTCATCAACAGTGGGTTCCAGGAGCCAATCAGGGTGTCGGGCTTTCGAAGGCAGCACTTTACCGACCGAGCCAGCTCACTGTACCTAATGTTTGGTTTATTAAATCATTTGTGAGTTACATTTGCTTATCCACTTACACGTGAGTGTGTATGTGCCACAGTGTGCATGCGGAGGTCAGAGGAAAACTCCAAGAGTCCGCTCTCTCTTTCTACCATGGAGATCCTGGGGATCAAACTCAGGTCACTGGGTTTGGTGGCCACCTCACTGGCACTACTGTTTTTAAAAATTAACTCATACTTTGTCCCATCTTTATAATAGCCTGAGGTCTAAAAGGTTAAGTATGCCACGAGGACCAGCAGTGTTAACGTGGTGCTGATCCAACTCCAGACTCCCGTCTACTGACTGCTGGTTCAGAGGAGGGCAGCTAACAGTGACTGGTGAGCTGAGTCGAGACAGACTAGCAACAGGCAGGGAAGCGGAACAGTCCAGACACAGGCACAAAGATAGGCCACCGAGGGCTGTTATGTCAACGGCTAACGACTTCACAGTAGCAGCAGATGGGGCTACAGATAGGCAGCCATGACACAGCAGAGATGGTGCCCTAACCGGGCACCGTGACAAAGTGATCGTCGTCTTGGAAGCTACAGGACACAAGAGCTAGTTGGTTTGCTCTTTTTAAGACTTGAGTTCTGCAAGGAGGAAGCAGGCGCTCTTCTGACCTCTACTGTGCAGAAGTCTGCCTATGCCGATCTCATCTGGTCCACGACAGGTGAGTGTCTGTCATCTGTCACTCATAGAAGAATGGAAAAGATACAGGGACTGGGGCCTGATGTGAAGTGGTTAAGGGCTTGCCTAACACGCACAAGGCCTTGGTTTCCATCTCTAGGATTCCCCCCAAAATGCATGGAAACACAAGAACTTCTACAAAATTTAAACCAGGCATGGTGATGCATGCCTGTAATCTCAGAACCAAGGAGATGGAAGATCAGAAGTTCAAAGTCATCCTGAGCTGCACATGAATTCAAGGCCAGCCTGGGCTATACGCAATCCTAGCATGCATCTATAAAACCAGCACTTGAGAAGCAAAAGCAGGACTGCCACAAGTTCAAGGACAGTCTGGTCTGCAAGGCAAGTTCCAGGAAGTGAGGACTCTACAGCAAGCCTCTCTCTCAAAAACACAGGATAAGGGTCAAGGAGGTGGTTCAGAGGGTATAAATCAGCAGTCTCAACCTGTGGGCCGAGACCCCTTGGGCAAACCTCTATCTCCAAAAATATTTACATTACAGTTCACACTATTAGATGTTTTTGTTTGTTTTGGAGACAGGATTTCTCTGTATAGTCCTGTATAGTAGTATGCTAACTAGGAATGTAGCTCAGTAGCACAGAATTTCCTAGCACACACAAGACCCTGGGTCTAGTCCCCAGTAACCTGCCCCCCCCAAAACACACACAGAGTATATTGTTATATGCTCCCTGCTGGACTGCCTGGCGCACACTAGACAATCACTCTGCAGCTGAGCTACACCCTCAGCCTTACACGTGGCTTTTATATACTGTGTCTGTTGGGTTCATTAACTAATGTCCTGAGAAGTGGGAACTCCTTGGAAATGCTGAGAAAAATCAGCGTTCTGAACCCCTAGGCTGAAGTGGACTGACCAACAAAATGCCATCCCATGAGCTGACCTGGCCAACAGACACTCTCTTCTCAGGGAGTCCCAAGCTGACCACAGGCTCTCTTTTAGAGTAGCCAACAGAGGGGAAGCATCATACCCCGTCCCATGGTCTTCACTCTGTAAACCTGGCCCGAAAGGCAGTAATGAAACCCTACCTTCTTCTCTTTCTCTAAGATCATCTGGTCCTTCTGATGCAGCATCTTCTTCAGAGTGGCCACCTCTTCCTTCAGCTGGGCAATGATGACAAAGTGGTCAGTGCCAGGGGAATCCAGAGCCAGGTCTGGGGAAAAGCTGGGTAGAAAATGGAGAGAGAAATTTCCTAACTCTACTTAAGGCTGTACTCCAGGTCACCTGATGGTGACCATGGGGGCTTCAGTGACTATCTGAATTCCTGCCGTCAGGCTCATTGCTCTGTCCACATCAGACTCACCAGTATCTGCTGGACTTGAACTAAGTACAGGAAAGGTGGTCATCAGAAAATGACGCCAACCCAAACCAACCCCACAACCTGTCATATGTGGGACCAAAATAAACATGAGATCCCAAAAGCCAAGCTTACTACTGGAGGCTCACTGAAGATCTCCAGCCACGTTTGTGATTAGAGAACTGTCCTAGAATCCTCCATAGACTATCTATTATGAGCGCACGCTCAGCCCTAAAGTCCTGTGAAGAGGTTCAGCTCCTAAGAAACTGAGACACCAGCTGGCTGGTGGTGGTGCACACCTTTAATCCCAGCACTTGGGAGGCAGAGGTGGGCAGATCTCTGTGAATTTGAGGCCAGCCTGGTCTACAAAGTGAGTTCTAGGACAGCCAGGACTGTTATAGGGAGAAACCCTGTCTCAAAAAAGAAAAGAAACTGCAGCTCCCACCTTGAAGCACGCAGTCTCCCCGTGCTGCAAAGCCAGCCTATAATCTTAATATTCAGTAGGCTGAGGCATGAGGACTTCTGAGTCTGGGGCCCACCTAGGCTACAGTGAATTTCAGGACAGTCTGAGCTACAGTATGACACTTGTCTCAAACAACAAAAAGAATTTGGGATGCTTAATGGAGGAAGGGACCAAGGTGGCAAACTCTAGTCACATTCCATGCTTTTTACGACTCTCCACTCTGTCAAAGTACTGGTGCCGCTCATGTCCTTTGGGCAGACCCTCCTCATCTCTCCCATTTCAGGCAATCTGTAAGGCCTTGAGATTACATGCAAAATCTTTTCTGCGTCTACAACAGGAGGTTTTCTGGGTGAGGATCCAAAGTTTTCAGAGATGCCTCAGAACAAACCAGGAACCACTCACTGCCAGAAGGTCACTTCCTGTCTGTTTTTAGGGAATGCCCAAAAGAAGTTCTTTACTTTTCTCGACAATCTTTAAAGCAATACACAACTCTGGATACTGATCTCAATCCTCTGTCAACAGAGCAACAACTCACAGCCTCTTGCCTTTGCTCCTTCCTGAATCTTATATGGCAACGAATAAGCAGTTTTGGAAGACACTCAACCAGGTTTCCAACTGCACACGCTCCTTCATGGTTACCAAGTCAGGTACTCCTACGGCTGGGCTGAGCCCATCCACATGCAGCATCTGGAACAGAGCACTGGAGGAAGACTGGACTGATGTTCTCCTAACTGATGAATGTCTCCAAGTGCAAGTACGGGTTGAGCAAGAGTCAACGAAAACTAAGAAACAGGTGTTCAGGATAAGGGCCCATCAGTCTTCTCCAAGTTCAGATCTAGAAGTTCCCTTGCATCTGTTTCAATACCCACCAAAACATGTCTTCCCTCAACCCAACAAAGGATTTACACTCCTAACTATAGCAAGTAAGGGCAGAGTACCAGCCGACCGGGGGTAACTCTCCATTGTCTCCAAAGTTCCAAATGCCTGCTCTGCCAGCTTCTCAGGAGACTCTCACTTGTTGCTGCTGTTGGCAGTGCTGAGGATTGAAGCTAGGGCCTCGTGCATGAGATGAGAACGCTCTACCACTAAGCTTAAGCACCAGCCATAGAAATTAATCTTACACCAATCAACTCTTGGCAAAATCAGTCCAGTGTATCCTGCATGGGCCTGATCCCTCTGAAGCTAGGAGCTCACTCAACACGAGAAGTAAAAGCAACGACTAGTTACCAAGGCAGAAGACTAGTCTCTCCAATACCTACACACAGGGAACTTAGTGCTGCTCCAAGACATTTCCTGCCTTTTCTGAAAGCTTTTAACATAAGAACAGGTTCTCTGCTAAGAGGCTGAGGCAGGGAGATTGGAGATTCAAGGCCCACCCTCAAGACAAACAACTCTTTTCCTGAGCTGAATCAAAACAGGGCTGCAGTAACAAAGCACACTGTCCAGAGGCCATCTTCAAAGGCCACAAGGAAGCCCAAGGCTGCAGGCTCAAAGGCAGAGAATAAAATAAAATTTAATTTAGAAATGACAAACTGTAGGTACCTGGCTGCCACCCATTGCTAAATTGGATTCTGGACTGCCTACGGAGCACTTAGCAGTATGACTGAAGAGTGATCGGCATATTTTCTCAAGGAAGGAACACTGTCTAACTCATATTCCTCAAATCACAAAGTTTTGGTTACAATTTTAACTAGGGAATTAGAAGTGGGGGCTGTGACTTCGTAGGCTACTGAAAAACAAATAGACTAAGCCACCTTCTAGGTATAAAACATCAGAGGAAGCTAAGATAATGTGTTCTGTCTACAGCATGAAAAGCTAGGGGACAATGAAGAGGAGGGGAGGCTGGGCATGGTGGTGCACTCCATTAATCCTATCACTCGGGAGGCAGAGGTAGATGCAGGCAGATTCCTGGGTTCCAAGCCAGCCTGGGTCTGCACAGAAAGTTCCAGGACTGCTTCTTAGTCTGTTGGCAAAGGCCAAGTACAGTAATATTCTTATCAATTTAATAGAACCTCCAGGCCAGCCAGGTCTACGTAGGGAGACCCTGTCTCAAATGAGAGAGAGAGAATGTGAATCAAACATGCCTCAATATTAAATAAGATTATGGCAGTGAAAGATCAACATAGAACTGTCATGAGGCAACATACAGAAGACATAAGCAATAAAATTTAAAGAGTAAAAGCATAAATTTTAAAAAGTTAGTGTTACCAGGCAGCGGTGGTGCACGCCTTTAATCCCAGCACTCAAGAGGCAGAGCCAGGCAGATCTCTGTGAGTTCTAGACCAGTCTGGTCTATAAGGTGAGTTCCAGGACAGGCACTAAAACTACACAGAGAAACCCTGTCTCAAAAAACAAAAACAAAAAAAACAAAACAAAAACTAGTGTTGGAGATAGAAACTAAGGGCCTTGTGCTAAGGAAGCACTCACCAGTGACTCCCTGGCTGCTCCAGCCCTGAGCATGTAAGTGCATGTCATACTTCAGGGCTAGAGATGCACCTTAGTCCACAGTGCTTGCCCAGCATGTACAAGGCCCTGGGCTGCATCCCTAGTTAATACAGAAACCTGGTAAGAGTGGTCCCTGCTTGTAATTCCAGGACTCAGGAGGGAGAGATGGGGTAATCAGAAGCTCAAGGTCATCCTCCACTACAGAGAATGAGGCCAGCCTGGGATACACGAAACCCTCTCTTCACTTCCCCATTCTCTCTCTCTCTCTCTCTCTCTCACACACACACACACACACACACACACACACACACACTCACTCTCTCTCTCTCTCTGAAGTGCTTGCTTGGGCAGCACATATACTAAAATTGGAACAATTCAAAGATCAGCATGGCCCCTGTGTGAAGATGACATGCAAATTCCTGAAGCATTTCATATTTATAAATAAAATAGTTTGAATATTAAAAAGGAGTATAAAAATTACAGAAATGCCTCTTCTGTTATTGTTTTTTGAAGCAGTGTCTCATGCATTCCAGGCTGATTTGAGCTCCCTATGTAGTTGATGATAACCTTGAACTCTTGATTCTCCTGCCTCACCTCCTAAGTGCTGGGATGACAGGCGAGTGACACCAACCTAGCTTCAGAATGCTTTATTCAAAGCAAAGAAAAAGAGCAGGAAAAAACCCACAAAAAGTAAAAAGGATAACAAAATGCAACTTATGTTGTATTATGAATATTTAAAAGAAATGCAAATAAGTTGACTAAATTATTAAGAGCACTAATAATGCAGGGACATTCAAAAGAAATGTGTTTATGGATGAACATTTCTGTGGCAGCAGAAAAAATTACCTACATTTTCAAACTGTAAGATGAACATGGTGGCACATCCTGTAATCAGTGGGCCCGGGGGAAGAGGACTGCCTCAAGTTTGAGGTCAGCCTGGACTTCTACCAAGTTCCAGGAGAACCAAAATTACACAGTGAGACTGTCTCTAACCCTCCCCTCCCCACACAGATAAAACAAAAATAACAACTTTTTAAAATTAGTATGAGGCTAGGGATACAGCCTAGTAGAAGAACACTTTCCTAATAGGAAGCCCTAGGTTCAATCCCCAATATCACATACACACAGAAACAGTAGGGGAAAAATGATCTTTGAATGTCTTCTCTGGAGGACATAATAAAAGACCATATACCTAACTAAGGCAAGGACTAGCATCCCACTGAACAAAACCATCCTTACTTGTGGCCGGATGTGAGTCAACAATCTGCAGGGCCAACCTAGGTTTTAGCTTGGCACATCTCAGGCAACAGACAGTAGACTAGCAGCGAAACCTCAAGACAAGCAAGGTGGCCAAAGCTACTAGAGACTGGGCTCTTAACGAGCTTCTGGGGACCATCAGCTCGGCCTGCGGATAAGGAAGCAGATGGGAATGGTGGATCTGAAAGTATGGGGCTGGGCTTTAGTGGCCTGCTTTCTAGGACTTCAAAAAACGCCTTCCTTGAAGCAGTTTTTACAGAATCACGCAAAGGTGATGGACATATCTGTTTTCTTCACAACAGCCTGACTAGCTGCTCCAAGGAATGGGTGAGGAGACCAGAAAGTTGGTCTGCATGGCTCTTTCCCACGTACAACCTGAAAAACTTAAGCATTTCCAGAAGGTTCAAGAAGATGAAAACCAATTAAACTAGTGTCGACAGACACTGCCTTCCTTGGTAGGCTCTGAAATCAAGTAAATAAAAATGCAGCAGGAAGAGGAGACTCCACAGACGATTTGCATTCTGGGAGATAACGCAACAGGCAGCCCTGGTAAGGCCCTGGCTGGTGGCTCCCACAGCCACGCTGGCTGGGAGGGAGGGCTGAGAATGTTCTCAGAATGGAGAAGAGTCCAAGGACTTTGGGGAAGGGTCAGGTGATCTCACTTCAGGATGCCTGGGCCTGGAGGAACAGGTAAATGGATGGCTCCAAGACACTGTTGAAAAGCAGCCCACTGCACCAACGCAGACGGGCTCTGGGTATTAGGACAAAGCAGCTCATGAGAGGAAGCATTGCTGAGAGAGAGAGGAGCAATGAAAATATGCATTTAGGCATGCCAAAAATGAAACAAAACCACTGAACTCTATCTCCTTCTTGTCTGTCCCAGCATCTGTACTGGAAGACTCTGAAGAAGTGTGAATATCCGGGCAGACATGCAGCCCTACCTTCACCCTACTCTGCTCTCTCTCTAAACCAACTCCTCCTGGAGGCTACAGGCCCAGACCACACAGAAAACATTCATCTCCTCACTTCTTAGACTTCCTTAGTGGACTGAAGAATAACTACAGTTAATCCAGTTACTAGTTCTAAATATGTATTTTTTGTTTTTGAACTGGGTTTCACTATGTAGCCCTGGCTGGCCTTGAACTCACAGAGATCTATATGCCTCTGCCTCCCAAGTGCTGGGGTTAAAAGAGTATGCCATCACACTATCTTGTTTATGTGGCCTGGCCACACATCTGACTCAACTTCCCAAGTTTTGAGACTACAGGCAAGGGCCAGCATGCCCACTAAGTTCTTATGTTCAACTGGTAACAGCTGTTAGTAGTGCTTATCCATAACTATCAAGTGATTAGCATAGCACCCGTAACAGGTCCACTCCGGACCCTGGCTAGCTCTGAGGTAACCTCAAGTGTAGTCAAGAACTATGTATGCATTTCAAGTGCGTGAGCACTCATACTCCAACTGGCTCACCTGTCTCCGTTAGTTGTGATTGACTCAAACTTGGATTTTTTCTTTGGGATTTCATTTTGAATTGAAGATGTAGAAAGTGTTTTCTGGCTTTTGATGGCAAAAAGAGAGAGAGACACATTAG
The DNA here is from genome assembly GCA_902168405.1 of Peromyscus aztecus. Classification (NCBI taxonomy): domain Eukaryota; kingdom Metazoa; phylum Chordata; class Mammalia; order Rodentia; family Cricetidae; genus Peromyscus; species Peromyscus aztecus. Next base: position 26,426 of record CABHPQ010167335.1, read on the forward strand.
AAATCAAAGATTAATAAAGCACTCCAAGGAAAGTCTGTCAAATGGGCCAACAATGTTCTGGGCAACAGCTTATTATTTTTGATTAGTAAAATCTTCCAAGGTGGTTTATAGGTTTGGATGCATGGGTAGCCAGTTTCTACAGGGTCAAAAACCATTTTGACTTAATTACTTACTTCCTGACTGATTAATAGTTACAAAAACAGAACTGATCAAACTGTAAAAATGTGTTTTCTGGTTTAGAAAGTCTTTTCCATTTCCTATCCCCCACACATCTTCCATCTCATAGCTCTAGGAAGGACAGACAAGCTATCCCCCGACAAGCCAGTACCTGGCCTACCCAAGGAGAGCCAGCAGGGAAGCTGTAACAAAAGCCAAGCAGGCATGCCTGAACGCCTAGCCTTTCTCATGACATCTCTGTGAATGCACGCTGGACCTCAGGCCCACAGAAGAACTAGCTTTAGATGTAGGACCGTCACTCACAACTGGCTCTACCACCAAAGCCGGAAGCCTGCCCCTGGCATGAAATCCCTTCATTCTGACAGATGTCCCAACGCCACACCCAAGGGCTCAATGAAGTGCCTCAGGGTGGTTCTCTGCTTGTGTGTAGTGGGGTGAGGGTGGGAGGAGTTGGGGTATGTGAGGATGAGACAGGGTTTCATGTAGCTCAGGCTGGCCTAGAACTCTCTATGTAGCCGTGGCTGGCCTTGGCCTCCTGACCCTTCTGCTTCCACCTCCAGAGTGCTGGGGTTACAAGTGTGCACCACCACCTCCAGGCCGAGATGAAGTTTCTGTAACATTTCTTAGCTTACCTATACTTGCACGAAAAGAGCAGCCCCAATGGGAAGCGCTATAAACCAAGGCCTTGCACACATTAGGCAAACTCCTCACTGAGCGACATTCCCGGTCCTCAGTTCCCCTTTCTTTCAGTGCTTCTCTACTAGCCAGGGTATTGCTGCCCACACAGGCTGGGTCCTTCCTTTGCATAGGCCCCTCGGGAGCGCCCATAAGCCCCTGACATGTGTGCAGGCCCTCTCCTCCTCCTCCTCCTCCTCCTCCTCCTCCTCCAGTTCCCAACAACACAAGCGGTCTGACGGTCTCCAGGTTGTGTGCCCCCATGTCCTCTAGTCCTCTGCAGGCACCAGTCCCTCTCCTAGGATGCCCCTGCCCTGTCCTCACCTGACAAGTCCAGTCCAGAGGGACAGTTACAGCAAGCTCTTCTCCAAGTCAGCTTTCCTGCCTTTCTACCTGAATCTTGACAAATTTGCAAAGTGGTGCCCATTGCATTAGACTGTGATGACTTGATTACAAATCTGTCTTCTCTACCAGAGGCATACCATTGAGAGCAGCATGGCTTTTATTCATCTCTGTATTCCCAGCAGAGTCCCTGGCCCATGAGAGTACTTAATAATGCCTAGTGAACAAACAAACCCATAATGACAGTAATAACAAAAAACAGCTAAAACCCATTGAATACTGTCATTAGAAAACAAACTGCTATTCATGTACTATATAATTTGCCTTCACAACAACCCCATGAGATAATGCTATTCTCTTTCTCATTGTCGAGAAAATTTGCTAGAGACAGGATTAAACCTAAGCCCCAATTCTCAATCATTGTATATACTCTTAAAAGAAGCTTCAGTCATCAACAAAAGGACATCTTTCAACTGGCTCCCAACCTGAAAAAGTCTAGAATACCAATCAACTATTTGTCCAAATATATATATTTAAAATGCTGTCTACAGCCAGAAAACAAAACGTCCAATCCCCAAGGGATTATACACAATTAAAGTTGAGAATTCCACTTACAAGTTCTTAAAGACACAATACAGAAACCTCCTTGGCCCTTGTACACATAGGAACTATAAATATGGCAAGCCAGAGACTTCCTAAAGGCGTGTAACAGCAGGAACACTTCTGAGATGCCTCCCTCCTCGACTGCCTGAGGAGTGAGGCTCCTGGCCTGCCGGCTCCTGCAGTCCTTTCATGGACCTGGGTTACCTGTTATAATGGCTGCCACCACTCAGGCGGCTGTACTGCTCCTTCTCCTGATGGCTGGCTCGAGAAGAGCTGCTCAGGTGTCTCCTCTGCTCTTTGGTCTTCTGAAGGACACGCTTGTAGGACAGTGTGCACAGCCAGCACAGGAGCTTCCCATCTACCTGAAAGACGAGACAGTTCAGAGGAGGTGAGGTCTGTGCTAACCATGACCACTAAGACCCTGAGCTAGACCCACTCAGGTTAGCTCCCGCCCAGCCACCTGCAAGCTGGGTGAGCCTGGGGCAAGTCACAGTGACAGTAGTGACAATGGACATAAACCACTTAATATGGTGCCATACACATAAAAATTGATGTCTTTATGGTGTATGTCTTTAATTCTAACACTCTGGAGGCGAGGCAGGTGGATCTAAAAGCGTTGAGGCCAGCCTGGTCTACAGAGTGAGTTCCAGGACAGCAAGGGCTATGCAGAGAAACTCTGCCTCAAAAAAACAATCAATCAATCAATCAATCAATCAATCAATAAATAAACAAACAAATAAATAAATAATTTTATCATGCAACTAAGGAATGCTGAGAGCAGGAGAAATAGTGTTCCCCAGGGATGAGCCCCCAGCTGGTTATCCAATACTAAGTGGTAGTTCTAAATTCATATACACACAAACAGCACTAAATGGGCTGAGCAGGTTGTACTTACATATTTCTGTGTTTATAAGTATGTATGGAACAACAAGGAAAAAGAGGGCCTGAAATTTGAAGGGAGGAAGAGAGCAGGGAACATGGGAGAGGCTGAAGGGAAGAGAGGGAAGGGATGTAATTATATTTTAGTTTAAATTTTTGTTTTGTTTTTTTCTGGGACAGAGTTTCTCTAGGTAGCCCAGGCTGGCCTCAAACTCAGAGATCTGTCTGCCTTTGCCTCCAGAATGCTGGAATTAAAGGTGTGTGCCACCACTGTCTAGCATAATTTAAAATATTTTTAAATAAAAAATAAAATTTTAATTAAAAAATGTTTATCTCAGTGTGGTAACACATCTTTACAATCCCAGCACTCAGGAGGTGCAGCCAGAGGACCAGGAGTGCAAGCCAATCTCACTACACAGTGCGGCCAAAGCTAGCTGGGTTACAGGAACCCTCATCTCAAAAGACGAACAAAAGCCAAATGTGGTGGTACAAACCTTTAACATTAGCACTCAGGAGGCAGAAGCAGGCAGACAGCTGTGGTTTCAAGGCCAGCCTGATCTAGAGTTCCAGGCCATCCAGGGCTACACAGTGAGAGCCTGTCTCAAATAAACAAAACAAAAAAGTTATTTTCTGTAACTACCTCATTCAGTCTCCCTCTGTTTCTCTGCCATAGCTGTTATTCTTGTCAGAAAAGATAAAGAAATGGACACATAATGAGAACAACATGTCCAAGATCATTGAGCTAGCCCCAGGAACAGACAGGACTCAGGTCTAGGGTACTGCAAAGCCCAAACTGTCCCCATCCCTGAAGATGGACAGAACACTATTTTTCCCTTTATCTTTATTTATGTGTGGGTGTTTTGCCTGCCTGTGTGTGTGTGTACCAGTTATGTGCAGTTTCTCAGAGGCCAAAGAAGGCCTTGGATTCTCTGGGACTGGGGTTTAAGAGGCTGTTGTGAGCTGCCACGTGGGAACTGGGAATCAAATCTGGTTCTTCTGAAAGAGCAGCCAGTGCTCTTAACCACTGAGCCATCTCTGCAGCCCAGGGAAAAATACTACTAAAGGGACCTCCTGATTACTAACACAGCTTTTCCAACATCTCGTTTCGGGAAAGGTGTCTCAGCTGCCAGGCAGGAATATTCTCATCAGTGAAAGTTATGTCCCTCCACTATAAATTAATAAATCTGGCTAACAGGAGTCAGCCTGGAGCGCACAAGAACTCTGGGCATCGACAGAGTTTCAGGACTGCAACACATTCTCTGTTCCTAAGTATTTCCTGACCACCACATACGATGTCCAGGCCACTGCCACAGAGAAAAAAGATGAAGAAAGAGCTCACAGCCTAATGGGGTGAGAAACATGGAGTACAGAAGGTAATGTTTCATAATGCTACATTTCCAAGACAATAAAGGAGTGATAGGAACTGTAACCAAGGGAATTAAAGACTGTCTCCAGCATGTGCTGTGGTGTACCTCTGTAATCCAGCACTTGGGGAGGCAGAGGCAAGAGGATCAGGAATTCAAATTCTTCCTCAGCTACACAGGAGTTCAAAGCCACCCTGGGCTACATGAGACCCTGTCTCACCTCCTCTCCCCCCAAAAAGGTCTCTGTAAAGAGGGGCCATCCAAATGAAGACCAAAGAAACCAGTCAGAACTCTCTGCAAAAGGCTGCCCGAAGCAAAGAAGAACCAGCACAGAGGAGAGAGAAGAAAACTGGGAGGCCTGAAGACTGAAAGGTGGTCACAGGTGAGGAGAGCGCAGGATGAAACTGGTAAGACATGGCAAGCATGGAAGAGTTTGGGTTTTATCCAAGTAGAAATGGAAGCCACAGCCAGGCAGTGGTGGCGCACCCCTTTAATCCCAGCATTCTGGAGGCAGAGGCAGGCGGATCTCTGTGAGTTCGAGGCCAGCCTGGTCTAAAGAGTAAGTTCCAGGACAGCCAGGGCTACACAGAGAAACTGTGTCTCGAAAAACCAAAAGAAAAAGTTAAAAAAAAAAAAAAAAAAAAAAAAAAGGAAGCCACTAACTAGAGGGTTTCAAGAATAGAGAGATTAGTATGACTAAACTCTAAACCATTTTGATCCATCAAGATACTGCAACTCAACATGCACATTCTATGTGATGTAATCTTGTGATCTTTAACTTCAACACAGAAACATCCAGAAACATCTGGAGCTATACAGTCATACTGGTACCAGTACCTCACTCATGCTATCATCATCTCTACTTCTTAGACTTACACAGACTTTTGCCAATGATCACTTATATGAGGTACTTCTCACTATAATTTGAATTATTTTAAAAGGTTATTACATTATTATTTATTCATGTGGAGGTTTATTTATGCATGTGGCGCTCAGAGGAAATTTACACAAGTCAATGTTCTCCTTCCTCCATGCGTGTTCTGGAGATGAGCTCAGGTCATCAGCCTTGGTAGCAAGAACCTTTATCCACTGAACAATCTCACAGGCCCCAATTAAATTCTTTTTTTTTTTTTTTAAAGTTTACTGTCTTTTTTTTTTTTTTAAAGATTTATTTATTATGTATACAGCATTTATGACTGCAGGCCAGAAGGGCACCAGATCTCATTACAGATGGTTGGGAGCCACCATGTGGTTGCTGGGAATTGAACTCAGGACCTCTGGAAGAACAGACAGTGCTCTTAACCGATGAGCCATCTCTCCAGCCCCCAATTAAATTCTTAAGAAGTGTTACAGGAAGAAGGTCATGGTGGCGCATGCCTTTAGTCCCAGCACCCGTGAGGCAGAGGCAGGCAGATCTCTGAGTTCCAGGCCAGCCTGGTCTACAAAGCAAGTTCCAGGACAGCCAGGCCTACACAGAGAAACTCTGTCTTGAAAAACCTAAAAAAAGTAAATAAATAAAAAATGTTAGGGGCCAACAAGACTGCTCAGAAGGTAAAGACACTTGCTGCCAAACCTGATGACCTCAGCTCAATACCTGGAAACCATATGGTAGGAGAGAACCAACTCCTGCAAGTTGTCCTCTGAACTCCACAGGGTACCTGTGGTACATGAACACAGAAGTAAATATATGAAGTGTAACTATAATAAGATATGGGCAGGGAACATGGGAGCACACTCCATGTGTATGTGTCTCACTCTGTAGACCAGGCTGGCCTTGAACTCACAGAGATCCGGGATTAAGAGAGCTGGGGATTGCTGGGCGGTGGTGGCGCACACCTTTAATCCCAGCACTCGGGAGGCAGAGGCAGGCGGATCTTTGTGAGTTCAAGGCCAGCCTGGACCACCAAGTGAGTTCCAGGAAAGGCGCAAAGCTACACAAAGAAACCCTGTCTTGAAAAACCAAAAAAAAGAGAGCTGGGGTTAAGGCATAGACCACCACCGCCCGGCAGGAGCACACACTTTTAATCTCAACAGTCAAGGCCAACCTGGTCTATAAACAGTGAGTTCCAGACTAACCAGATACAAAGAGACCTTGTCTTAAAAAGAAAAAAGGAAAATGGGCTGGAGAGATAGCTCAGTGGTTAAGAGCCCTTGTTGTTCTT
>CABHPQ010167336.1:510-22499 GCA_902168405.1 Peromyscus aztecus
AAGAAAGAAAGAAAGAAAGAAAGAAAGAAAGAAAGAAAGAAAGAAAGAAAGAAAGAAAGAAAGAAAGAAAGAAAGAAAGAAAGAAAATAGTTTAAAATAATAAAGTAAAGAAAGAGTAAAGTAAGTAATTAAAAAAAAACATAATAAGCCACATAGAGATGGGAAATACACAGGGAAGCTGGATCCTGTATGTTATTACGTTGTCTTTGAATTGTTTGATTGCTGATGAACAAATGATAGCTGCTGAGAGACATTGGATTATGGAAAATGTTAAATTAAACCAACCCATATATTTTAAAAATGTCTTAACTTCAAAATGGAAGTCAAAAAAATATGTTGCATTGGAAAAGAGTTTATGCTTTTGTTTCCACAGAAAATGAAAGGCTGTGGATTCACTTGAGGTTAAAGAGGATCAGGTTTGATCAGGGAAGACCCCCCTGAAAATGCTGACAATGGACATAAAGGAATAAACCTAGAAAAACTACAAGATAGGTGACATATATTTTACCTGCTCAAACATAAAACAAAAAAATCATCTTTGACTGGCTTGTGTACAATGCACAGTCCATACTTGTGTTAATACAGATATGTATGCTATCTTTAAACGTTTATGTGTTTTCAGAGCAAGGGGACCAGACACCAATGAAAATGGGTGACCCATGGGCTGGAGAGATGGCTCATGGTGATCCGATGGCCGAACACCCTAACTGTCATGATAAAACTCTCATCCAGTGACTGATGGAAGCAGATGCAGAGATCCACGGCCAAGCCCCAGGTGGAGCTCCAATTGGCAAGAGAAAGGAGGGATTATATGAGCAAGAGATATTGAGACCGTGATTGGAAAAAGCACAGGGACAAATAGCCAAACTAGTGGAAACACATGAACTGTGATCCAATAGCTGAGGAGCCCCCATGGAACTGGATCAGACCCTCTGGATAGGTGAGACAGTTGATTAGCTTGAACTGTTTAGAGGCCCCCTAGGCAGTGGAACCAGGGCCTGTCCTTGGTGTGTGAGCTGGCTTTTTGCACCAAGCTCAGCTTTGGTGCAGGGAGGAGGGGACTGGACCTGCCTCAACTGAATCTACCAGGCTGGGCTGACTCCGCAGGGGAGACCTTGCCTTGGAGGAGGTGGGAATGGGGGTGGACTGGGGGGGAGAGGTAGGGGGGTGGGAGGAGGGAGGACAGGGGAATCCATGACTGATATGTAAAATTAAATTAATTATAAAATAAAAATATTTATAAAAGAAAATGGATGGCCCAGGTGATCCAGTCTCTCAGAATGTCTCTGTTGCAGTTTCCTTAGAGTTTTGCATCCAGAACAGCTTCAAGGCTGCTGGCTGAGATGATCCAGCCTCACAAACTATTCTAGCTAGAACTTGACCATTATTCTAATTTTTTTCAGGGTTCCCTAAAGATGCCAGTGTTCCCAGACAACAGGAAGCAGGCTGGAGAACACAATACCCATATTCCCAAGAGACAGGGTGGGTGGTTTTGGTCATTCAGTGGATTATTGATGTTTGTATTGGTAACTGGAGCACCAAAATAAGTAAACACATTCTTTCTGGTGGTAACTGTTTCTTTTACTGCATCTTAAAAAATCTCTTTCTCTGAAAATCTCTCTGTCTCCACACAGCTAAATCTCTTTACATGCAGTAATATATTTCTCTACTCTGCTACATTCCTTCACACACTACTTCATTGTTCATTCACTCTTTACTCCTTCACTCTCTCACTCACTCACTCTCTCCTAAATCTCTCTATCCTAAAACTTTGGTTGCAATTCTCCCTAGTTCCAGCTCTCTTTAGCTCCAATTCTCTCTGTCTCCACACAGCTACACCTCTCACTCAGCACACATACACCCTCACCTCTGCCCGGTTCTTCTCACAGTTCCTTCATATTGCTCTTCCACACAGCTCCCCTCCAAAGCTCTACACAGCCCCCCTCACATCTCTTTACATACAGTTACATATTTCTCACTACTGCATCATTCATTCACTCTTTACTCATTCACTCTCTCACTCACTCTCACTCATTCTCTCACACTTCTCTGCCCAACTTTGGACAACTATATGTTACATTTTCTCTCTGCCCATTCAGCTATACCCCTCACTCAGCACACACACCTATACACATTCACACACTCATTACTTTCTCACAGCCAAACTCTGGACAATTATATATTTTTCAGGGTCCGACCCATTCTCATAACACATGATAAGTCACCCAGTTTTTCTCAGGGTAGGAAGGTCACACTGACCAGCCAATAAGTAACACTTGGCAAAGCACATAGCCTCAATGGCTAGTGTTCCCAGACAGAAAATGACATTGAAATTCAGGACTAGCAATAAATAATTAGTTGGCTGAACTGAACCTTGAGCCTAGGAGTACCTGTAGTCAATTACTGTAGGGGGCTGTGTCTCAATGTAAACAGCCTGACCTTGACTTAGCAATAAACATCTGAGAACTAGTCTTTGTGTATTTTCTGCAAGGGGAGCTTAGTCTATTTTGAATTTGTTCTGAAGTCCAAAATTAGCGGGTTTTGTGACTGAGAATACTGTTGCTTTCCTATATAAATTAAGAAAAAATATTCTAGTATATTTTCTATTCATCAGAATTATACAGCTTAAACAGAAATCATCTTCCTGACCATCCACAGCTATAAGTGTGCCCAAAGATGTAAAACACACTACCAAGTTATTGACAGAAAACAACTGGTTTCCAGTCCTTCTGCATTTTGCATGTTTGGAGAAAACACTCCATCATCTATCCTATCTTGATGAATTTAAAGTTTTGTACCTAATTTTATGGTGATATTTTATTTGTACTGAAATATGATTTTATTTGTATGTTAATAAATAAAGTTGTCCGGGGGTCAGAGCTATTAGCAAGCCATAGCAAAAGCTGGGTGGTGGTGGTGCACGCCTTTAATCCCAGCACTTGGTAGGCAGAGCTAGGTAGATCTCTATTCAAGGATACAGCCAGCATTGGAGACACACGCCTTTAATCTCAATACCAACCATAGAAGACCTGGAGGTTTGTACAGACAGGCAGTGATGAGGCAGTCATGTGGTTGGGTTTACAACCAATGAGAAGGCAGAACAGAAAGTCTTTATAAAGACAAACACACAGGAAGTAGCTCTATTTCGGAGAGATAGGACCACCGTGAGAGGAAGGGTAAGGTTTTTAGCTCTTAGCTATTGCTCTGACCTTTTGGCTTTCTTCTTTGCATTGGTTCTGTGTTTCTTATTGAATGAGACGGTTACTTCTACATAATTTATATAACAATAATGAAAAGAGACATGAATTTTAAAGAGAGTGGAGGTGGTAAATAGGAATGTTTGGAGAAAGGAAAGAGAAGGGAAGAATAACGTAATTATATTATAATCTCAAAAAATAAATGTTTTTTTTAAAAAAACATTTAGAATAGGAAATGAATCAATACTTCTTTGGATCTGGCTTGCAATGCACTATGATAGGCCTACAAATAGGAAACTCATAAGAGGTAATTAAGATCCCGTGAAAGCTGTCATTCATTCACTGCAACGATTTGGTTTTCACAGAGTATCTGCTATGCTTGGCAGCTCCCCTGATGCCTTAACCTGTCCTCCTCTGTGGAAGAGAAAGTTCTGACAAGAAATAAGAATCGCAAAATTATGGCCAGTTAGAACTGAGTGGAAATAATACATTTGAAAACTATTTATTAAATAGATCGAAGGCACAAGCACAGAGCAAGAAAGGAATTTATTCAGTGTCTATAGAGTACTACAAAATCCAGGTCTTCTGATTCTTAAATCAGAGAACCTTTGCTGAAGAAAACAAGGACTGGGAAAGAAAGCCTGCATGTTCATATGATTAAATCCAGATGTCTCTGAGATTCTATTTCCTTCTTTCCAAAGCTACTCAGAAGCTGAATTGAGGGGGGGGGGAAGAGAGGGGGGGACTGACCAATGTGCAAGGTTTCCTTTTCTCAGTCTACATGACTTTGCCTCCTGCATGCTCTACATCTTCCTTCCCCAATTGCTTATCCCAGTACCCACAGGTACTTAAGAAACTCAATTTAATTCTTTGAAAATAGCCACTTTTTTTAAGACTCCAGGAAGGCCTGTATTCTCAGCCTTTTCTTCTATATTGTTACAGCCACAGTGTCACGAAAGAACCAGGACTGCAAAAGAATGATGTGCCTTGTCCAGACAAAGCACAATGTTGCTGGCAAGTGAGATTTACACAGTCATTTTGACCTCATTAGAGCTCGTTCACTCTGTACCTTTTTATACCTTTCTCAAAAAACTTTTGAGAAGTTCCAAGTCGATGCTTTTAGAAGATACTTTGACCTATTTTATCTTTCTTTAAAAAAATAGGACAACTCCATTTTCTTGTAAGACTGCTTTTGATTTTCTTCTAAGAATTGGATGGTTTGGTATGTGATGGAGAAGTTATGCAGTTTGAGAGCAAAATATATTTCAGGAACCCAGGCTACAGGTATATAAATTACATGTGGGTTAAGATTAGTGCTATTTATAGTGCATATAAAGTATTCAGTAGTATGTCCTTTAAAAGCTATCAAAATATCTCTATACATACCTATGATTCTTCTACCTTTAAATAGATCATCTAGTTAACTCTCCATCATCCCTCTTTCCTTATTTCTTTTTTTGCATGGGCTGGTGTGTGGAAAATATATTAATTCAATACTCAGAATAAAACAGTATCACTGGATGTATGATGATGCAGAAATTGTGTTGGGCTTTGTTCAATGACAGGTCCATTCCTAGTTGAATATACAAGTTCAGCTCTTTGATGGCAAACTGCCACATTCACTTTTTGAGAAGCCACATATTTCTTATACATATAACATCCTCTCTCTCCCTATCATGTTTTTATAAAGTGTGGGGTTTCAAAATGGCACAAGACAGTCTCTTAATTCCTGTGTCAGAATGTGGTGACCTACTGTCTTACAGTCTCATAGTAGTCAGTCAGAGATGAAAAATGACATTCTTGGATAAACATTTTAGCTCTAGGTTAAACCACAGTGTTGGAAATTACTGGAACATAGATCATCTTGCTGTGAAAGAATTCAATCGGGCTCAACCTACAGCAAAGTTAAATTAGTAGAATGTTTATCTTTCAAAGTGTTCAATTGGAGTGCTCAAATTTTGATGCATTTTAGTTGGATACTAATTAGCAACTGGCTGACTGCTAAATGGACTGTCACCTTTCCTTTTGACAACTTACTAAAAATTAGCCTCTCTGTGTTATTTGAACATTGGTGAAATGGGTTGGGAGGGCTGAAGCTAAAGGGGGGATTTCATTTGGTGCATTTATTTGAGAATTTTTAGTATGCTGCTGATATTTAAGGACTTCAGTAAATGTAAAAGAGGGGAAAAGGTTGGGAATGACAGACAGTGAGTTCTGCTCAGCAGGCATTGACTACATAGTAAAGTATAAATGGATCTCATTCCTTTTAAATGTTAATAAGCTGCTGCACTAGAAGGGATTTCATATGTAGTTGCTATAATATCAAATATTGGCCTATTCTGTGGTTTCTAAGGTATGGCTGATGTTTGAATTGCAGTTAATGTTAGGTAAGAAGAAATTCAAATCCAAAAGAGGTGTTTAAATATGAATAAAAAATGTTATACTTGGGAAGTAAACAGAAAACAGTATGTCCTTCACAAAATCTTTTCTTAGTGCATTTTTATATGTAATTGAATTTCCCTCTTTTGTGGCAGTATTTATCTTATTGATATAATTATAAAAGTTGAGAATGAGCAGGGGGTGACATAAACAGGATCTCTTCACAGTGCTTACACACAAAGGTTTTTCTAAGTATAACTGTGATATTTCAGGTTTGGCTCTCAAAGATTCACACTCTCTTCTGACTTCTTAAGCAGGAAATGTCAAAGGAACAAAGCAACACGAGATGTGGTGGCATTAATTTGGACTGAAGAAAAACTAAATAATATTTATTTGGGCCTCTAAAAATAGTGAAACCTATTTTGGGCAGTTCAATATTAGAATTATATCAATTTTTTACATTGGCTTGCTATACTCTTACTGTACTTATTATATGTGTGTGTAGGGATCTAGACAGAAATTTTTCAAAATCTAGGACCAGAAAAATAGTTCCTTTTCAAAATACTTAGGATAAAACATATTGGAAAAAATAAAGATTTCAGGAACTTTCATCACTTATTTGAGTAAAATAGAGGGCTAGAAGTTTATCAAAGTTGAACTCTAGCACTGATTGCTTCCTGTGAGGCATTTTTATCAGTATAATCTTGTCTCTCAGACTGATACTTATGGCATTGCATATGATCCTGGCACAGACTAGCCATCAGGTTTAAAAAAAAAAACCAATATGTGGGGCAAAACGAGCAGGGCAGAAAACATAAATTACAAAATTATAGTAAAGTTACATCTTCAATAAAATATGAATGATGATGTGTTTTGAAAACAAAATAACATGTTAAAGCTTGCCTTAAAAGCATGTGGCACTACAGTTTAAAATAAATATGGAAAAAGAAGGCAGTGGGTAGGCATTTGTTTTATCTAATATTAAGTCACATAGAGTTGAATCAAAGCAATAAAGAATAATGTAGACAAGGACAGAGACTAACAATGAAAGGAGATGATCATGACTTTTCCATTTCATATTCTAGAAAAGACTACAGAGAATCAGATTAAGTTTGTTCACAGCTCAACTCATTCTAAGCTCTAACACCAGCTGCCTTCATGCCCCATGTTATTTTAGGCCAAAGATTAAGGCTCCTAAATTTGGACTACTATAATATTACCTACAACCTGCTTTAATTGCTCTCCTAATATACTGACTACACTCACCCACACTTTGTGATAAAAGAATGGATTTCTTCTAGAAAGAAGTAGCCATTCTCATATCCATTGCCTGAGGAAGAGGAATCTCCTGAGATGTTCAAGGAAGATTTAGAAGCCAGTTAATGACCCAAAGATGTGAGGGGGATAGGCTTTCTATAGAAGGATGATGAAAAGGACGCACAAATTTCCAGTCAGCTCAGCCTTATGAAGATAACCATGGAAATTTTTACAAAATCTAGGGCCAGAAGAAATAATAAGCAAGAGCTACCTCTAAATAGCTGGGTGAACTACATCTTGAATTTGAGAGCTCTGTGAAAGACCACATCTAACGCCGACATCATGTTCTATGTTGCATATCTATTCTGGCTTTATCAAGCATTACAAAAGCAGTCATTGAAGTTATAGAATGAGAATATTTATAAAAAAAAATCCAGCATAGCATCCTGTGTAACAACAAAGGCTTCAGACTAGCTACATTCCCACCATGAGGAAAACTGAAAAGGAGTTGTGATGCATGAATACAATGGAAGGGCATACATTGAAAATCAAAATTCTGCGGCACGGGCTACCAGCACATAAAAGGTGAAATTGTAAAGTAAAACAAGGACATGGCAAACTCACAAAAGGAAGTGTTGATTAGAGGGAAGAAAAGGTATTGTGACAAAATGAGCATGATGAGTTTCAACATTATCAGTGTCAATTTGTTTCCTAAACTCACGGATGGACACTGGGCTGTTTTTCTACTATTAACTTTTATGTAGTCCAAGAGTTCAGAAAGCTTTCGCCCATGTGTCAAATCTGAGTGGTAAGTTTGTAGTCTACAAGCTAAGAGTATGTTTCCATATATACATTTGTGTGGGGTGTGTGTTGGGGGATGTGCAAACTATAGTCCAACGACAAGCTTCTCCAGCTTCTTCCTCAGTACCTCTCCACGGTACTTTTTGAGATAGTCTCTTACTGAACCTGGAGCTTATGTACCAGCTAGAATGGTTTACCAGCAAGCCAAACCCTCTTGTGCTGCGTCCTCAATGCTGTGATTGCAGATGCCTTTGTTCTTTAGGTAGGTACTGAGGATCAAACTAAAGCAATTAAGTCACCTACTGTCCCATCTTTCCAAGCCCCATTTTCATACATTTTAAAAGCGATATTTAAGAGAGGGAAGAAGTGGAGGACAATACAACAGAAGTAAGTGTATGTGGGCTGCAATGTCTAAAATATTCATTATCTGAAGGATTTCATTAAAAAAAATTGCTATTTTCTGATTTGCAGTCCCCTCTCCCTTTTTTTATGTAGTCTCTACTGGCATAGAGCAAAGGAAAGGCTATCTAGAGGGGATAACAATGATATGAGTGTGAATATTCACTCAGGGAAATCACACAAAATAATGGGAGAACTTTTCTTTCCATTGCTAGTTCGACATCTGCTTAAAAAGATTAACCTACATTGAAATGGACTAGCCCAAAGGCAGCATACCAGTTGTAAGACGTTAGTCACTGGAAATAAAAGTTGTCTCTAGAGTGACCAATTTCTCTCCACTCTCCAGGGATGGAAATTTAAAATGTGTTGAAAAGGGAGGGGAGGGGTGTTGTGGAAAACTGAAAGAAAACACACACTCCTTATAATTTTTCTGGCTTTCCTGGACTTCTCTTTCAAATTCTGCTAAAAATGTGTTAGCTCCCAAGAACAAGGAAGGACACCAATTTTTCTTCTTGTTTGTTCCTCTGTATATGAGGAGGAGAGACACTGGATGTGATAAATTAGACAAAGGATAATGAGGGCAGAGCAGAGTGCCAAGGACAGATTTCAGAAGATATTTCTCCCCTGCCTCATCACTATCTTGAACCAAGATCCAGACATTGCTTTCCACGTGGTATGGGCCCAAAGGGAGCCAGTAGAACATATGGGCTACAGATTGATCCCCTTTGCTTTTCCTATCCAAGACTTGTCTGTTGTGGCAGAAAGAGTCCAGCAGCAAAATCAAGAAAGGGTGTGCTTGTTAGGAGATCAGAGCCCAGTTTCTTAAGACCCTCAGTAGGGTCAGGGCAATTAGTGGGGCCACAGATAGGAGGAGGTTTGGGACAGCAGAAAAGCTCTGTGAACTTGAGAATACATACTAACAATTGGGAAATAATTATACAAGGAAGAAACAACCTTACCAAGAAGGTGGGCTGTGCATTTTCTGTGTGATTTCTGACTTGTGAATGGTGATTTGCTTAATAACAATAAGCAATATCCTAATAATATTGAACTAGCAATAGCAAACTTCTCCACCAGAATAATTAGATAAACATTATTTATGCTTGCTCTCTCCTTTGCAGCAGGCCAGCTTCCAGTCCACATGCTAGTTTCATTAACAGCAACTACAGAATTCACTCAGAATGTCCTGCGAGTGAAGAATGTCCTAGCAATGATTTTGCAGGTTCTAACGGGGGCAACCAGGAGTGCATGGCTACCCCAACAATGTGTGAGTTACTCCTGCTGTAATGTGGACTGGTTTTGTAACAATAGAGCCGGCAGTGTAGTGCCACCGAGGGCCTCTATTATATGTCGTATAATCCCTTAAAGTGCCCTATAAAGAAAGCATTATTTTCACTGTTTTATAGAAGAAGAATCTGAAACTCAGAAAGGTTAAATACCTAAGGTCACAGCTAACAAAGGAGAGTTGGCTCAAACAAGAGACACTCTCATCAAGTCTTTAATATATGTTAAGTCATTTGCTGGATGTGTCCACATTGGATGTGTCATGTTAATTCTTAACCTTTGAGACAGAATGAAGAAACATCATTTCTGGAGAGTTATTACGTTATTCAAATACAACCAGGCAGAAATTAACATAGTCCAAGTTGAATCCAAAACTCTCTGATCAAATACATGGAGCTTCCTGTGTCCCGTGCTACAACAGTTGCTGATATCTGGTTAAAAACATAATAAACAGACAGATTGATGACACAGTTCTGCTTTTGTGTTACTTTTCCTCCTGGAGCGCTACATCTATCATCAGATACATATTTTTTTTAACTCCTTGGAAGAAACTGATGAATTAGCAGCAGCCACAAGTGCAGTATAAAGCTCTAGCTCTCAACACAGAACAAATCTCAGTAAGATGCTCGCCAAATTAGATGGGATTTGTGTTGATGTGTTGTTTTCCCACGTGGCCTCCTGCAAGGCACACAGCAAGTGGAATGTATTCAGATATACTGACAGAAACCCAAGCCTTCCAAATGACTTGCTTGGATCTGGGACTACATTATCCATGTCTTCAGTGTTAGTCATAGGACTAGGATGCTTTTTAAACCTCAAGTTGGCTAAGGATATATGTTCATGCTGTCTTAGTTGTGAGCTGCAAAAAGAATGAGCTTAGCAAAGGGTTAGCATGGAACTTACTGTGTGTATTAGAACCAAGTTCAGCTTGATCCCAAAACCTTGTGAAAGGGAGATGCTTCTAGGGAAGCACTAGAAAGGATCCTTTACCAAGGGATAATACATCTTCTAAAAACAGCCTCAGTGGTATAGTTTATTCCCTCTGGAAGTAAGTTCAGATTTTAACTTATTGACTCATTAGCCTGGCTATGAGAGAAAGGTAGTGAATTGGCTTTCAGCAAATTTGAGATGAAAGCCTCATTCTACCTCTGACTGGATTCTCTCACCTTGCATGAGTTTCTTTACCATCTCTAAGATTCAGTGGCTCCCTCTGTAAAACACCAACTTCCATGTGTACTGTTAAAAATGAGTCTAAAATAATCAATATTTGTCCTAGGCACAGAAAACAACACGGAACTACAGAGCAGAGGTTCAGTCAGAACCATTCTCCTGACCTTGCTCCTAAGTGTTGACCATCTATTAGTCATTTATTTTTTTTCAATACTCCATTTTCTTCAATTGAGCAATATGAATAATAAAAGCTATTGGGAATATTAGCTAAAAATATAGGTGTAATTACCTTTCATAGCCCTCAGCACAAACTTGGTCACAGTAATACATCATATCCTTAAACCATTATCTTCCACTGCAGACTCTGTTTCTTTTCAGTTGCAGTATTTGACTTTATATTATATCTGTCCATACTTTTCATACATGTCTAAGAATTAAAACAGTGCTTCTACAACTCAACAATACCCAGAGGAGCTCATCTGGTTTTAGCCATCACACCATGTGGACCTGTCCAGAACATGTGCACCTCCCATTAACACAGTTATCCTGTCTGTTCTACCTTGCAACCTGAGCCCAATGGCTCACCACCTGCCAACGCCCATTATCATAGAAGCACTGAATAGCTGTGCTAGGCCTTGCTAGCAGCTTTCTAGTCACTCACTTCATGCTTCTTGTGGCAAATTATATTTGACTTTTAATTTAAGATCCAGGACACTCAAAAGTAAAACCTCAGTGCCATCACGGTGATAGAGCAGAGGCACATGCCGTTGTGACGGGAGGGTTTTTCGTGTTTGTCATGAAGCATCCCCACTCGTCCCCACTCCACCGCCATTGTCACCCACACACCAGACAGCGATAAAGGCTGACCCATCCAGACCATCAAAAAAAAAAACACAGCATGAAGAAGCATCTTTAAGAAGCAGAGGATTACTCTCCTGTTGGCTGTCACAAAGTTAGGCTTGGTTCACTGAGCATGAAATGAATGGGAAGAAAAGCATATCTCAGCAATAAAGTTCCCATCTTATTTAATCAAACACGTATTTGCATATTGCTTTGGCAAAGACATCAGTTCCTCCTGTTGATGAGCTAACCACATAGTCTGCCCAGAGGAATCGTCTTGATTCTCACTGTTGAATAAGAAACATTAACAGTAATTTTTCAGCATGAAACTTTGGTGGCCAGTAAGGTTATTTTTAAATCTTTTGGGTGTTATTTCGTTACTTAATTACAGACACACAATCTTGGGTTTAGAATATGGAGGAGTTCGATAGTTGCTTGCAACAGCATTATCAACTGCAGGGAAATTTGAAAAGGGTGGTCAATTCCAAGTAGGAACTCTCAAGTATTTATGTGTAGCACTGCACTGCAGCCATGAATGTCATCTGAATGAGGATGTTAGAATGAGGCTATTGGATGTGCATAATATAAGATACTTGATGCTTTCAACATATTGGAATTGGAAACCTTAAAATCAATGGCATATTAAGCCAACCTCTTCCAGGCATTCTTATTGATGCTTCTTCCCATACATTATTGTCACACTGATTCATAAATAATTTTCTCCTTTCATGCTTTCCAGTTAGACCATAAACCAATAGTGGTAGAAGGCAAATTCCATTGCTAAAAATCTTACTAAGTGCCAAAACTGTTAAATTCTATAATTCAACTTACTCTTAGAGATATGTAAATTATATACTAAAATTTACGCTACCTAGCACATATATTCTGAAGATGGGCTTTGGTTGCATATAAAATTGGTCTTCATAAATATTTAACAAATATCTCCCATGCAATAGTTTTTAAGAGTACACAAAACCTTGTTTTCCCCCATGACATCATGCATACCCACAGGAAAGAGCTACGTGAAACACCTTCAGCAGAGCTGGGCAGGCATTCTCCTGCTAATAGCTTTTCTACTCTCCTCATGTGCTACTGGTTTCAGCTGTTCCTAATTTCCTCACGATATCAACTCTTAGCATATATATTATGCATATATATTCAATATGCATATATACTATCCTATACATATATATAATCAGCTCTTAGCGTATATATATATATATATATATATATATATATATATATATTGGCTTAATGAGAAAAAAACACTGCCTTGACGCACAGGAAGTTTTCAACTTCATGTCTTCAGAAACTTCAAGAAAGAAGGGGGTGGTGAAGACTGTCAAAGACTCCCCAGCTGTAAGCAGCATCACTGTTCACCAGTTGCCATCCCTTACTTCCCTGTGCCTGGGGAAGAGCTGTATGCTGTACATCTTTGAGGAAGTATATCCATGCTGAGCAAGCACTTCCTCTTCTCTTCCACCTTGAAACGCAAGTCTTATTCATTACTGAAACTCAGCAAGTGGTAGTTTCTGTAACATTCACTGTGATGTGGTATGTGAAACCATATAGTGAACTTTTATACTGTTATGATAACATTCATTGTTCTCTTTTAATTTTAACGCAGCTCATAGCAATATGTGACTCCATAATATCATATATTAGTCACCTGGAATTCTTGAATTAAATCATTATGCACCCCTAAAATAACACTAGCATTACTACCATCTCATTAGGAAGTCTTAAGCACTGGGAAAATTCA
The DNA here is from genome assembly GCA_902168405.1 of Peromyscus aztecus. Taxonomy (NCBI): domain Eukaryota; kingdom Metazoa; phylum Chordata; class Mammalia; order Rodentia; family Cricetidae; genus Peromyscus; species Peromyscus aztecus. Next base: position 13,600 of record CABHPQ010167336.1, read on the forward strand.
CTATAATAGATACAGACTTTCTAAAATCCTCATTTCTGCTTGACAGCTCAAGATTTAATTATTTGTTTGATGCTAAGACAGCATCAACTTCCCCTACCATGTTTTTGGGCCATTAGTGCAAATGCTGTCACATGTAACACTAAATGACATCCTAATCTTACTTGGAAAGTAACTGTAACTTCAGGAGCCCTGTGAAACAGTCTCATGTACATCCATGTATATATAACCCATGTATGTCCACAAATTGTACTTTTAAAAATGTTACATGATGACTTATTGTTTCAAAATTATTGTTTCCAGGTATGCTCATCCAGCAGCTTGAAGACATATATATGCCATAAGATAACTGCAAATATAGCCCAATACATACTCTTGTCCCGCTCCCCCTTCTCCACCCTTTCTCCTCCTGAATTCTGACTACTGAATAGCATAGATCTTGATAGTTGGTAACAGAACGTAGTTCTGAGCAAAGCCTCAAATCCTTCTATAATGCAAAGATTAGAGATGCATTGGGAACCAACATACGACTACATCGACTTACACCAATACTTCTCCCAACTATAGTGTTCTAAGAGAAAACACAGACTTGGAGAAGGTAGTCTCAACGCATATAATCAGCAAAGCATTACTTTCTAGATTGGCATGAATTCTAAGCGGCTCACACATGGATTTTGCACATGACCCTTGTACTAATTGAGTTTTCCCTTTCTCAAGACTGTTTTGAGTTTAAGTCTCTGCTCCTGCTTTCTTTCTTTCTTTTTTTTTTCCTTTTTCTTTTGTGAGTCAGGGTGTGCGAGGTACGTGGGTTGGGACTGGACACATGAACCTGGCAAGTACTGCCAAAAGCCTCAGCTGTAGCAGATGCGACCACTGTTGAGTCAGGAAATGACAAATGATGCTGGAGAATGGGACAGCAAGAATTCAGTTGTGTTTGTTTTCGTTCTAGGGGTTTATCTGGTTTTCTCCCTGTTGCTTTCTGCTATAATCCTGATTTCATACCTGAAATACCTGAAATGTATACCCTGAAAATATATCTAAGTCGATCAGATACGAATGAAATTTCTTAAAGTCATGTTCAAGTAAAGTCATTCATTTCAATTCAAAGTCATTACACTTCACCCATACTCTCTTTGTGTTGAGCAGACAGCCAGTCAGCTGACACATTCATATTTATATATTTGTATGGTCTGACCCTGTCAGGGAATTGGCAGGCCAGGCACAACCCTCAAGGGCTACTGCTCTTCCCACACCCCACACTGCCCTGAGAGACATCACTGTGGACAGTTTAGGATGCTCCAGTTGCACAGCAGGCACTGTGCAAGAGATGCCTTGTCCCCAGCAGTGCCAGCTTGCCTTCCTTCAGAGGTTGCACTTGAGGAAGTTCCTGCCAGAACATTCTGCTTCTGCGGAGTGCTTAAATGCTCTTAGCATAAGAGGAAAAGATCTGTTCCCACTGAGACTAAGAAATGGGTCCTTAGCGGAAATGAAACCTCTCCAGTCAGCTATCTGTGTTTGGGAGTGAGCCCTTGACCCAAAGGAATTTGTTAAATGTCCTTGCGTTTTTTCAGACCCTTCATTTTTAAGAAAGTTTTTTCTCCAGTGACTTCAGAGAGCTGTTTCATTTGATTCACCACTAGCCATCTCTCTTGCTTTTTTACTTGGGGCTGTGTGTTGCATTTTCCCTTCCAAATGAAGACCGCAATAATTATAGTCTTTGCTGAGAACCTGCTCAGCAGAACCTGAAGCATTTGTTCCTTCTGGTGAACCTGACTGAGTCCATCTTCCATCAGCTTCTCAATTCCAAAATCAACCCCCAAACTAAAGAATAAAACATGGTTCTGCTGGTCCAGCCTCGAATAGTTTATTCTTCCGTGTAGATTCGGTTCTGATGGTAGGAACTTTTGGCCAAGGATACTTGACCAATTCCTTATTTTAGATGTATCTCCATGTTTCCAAAGCCAGTTACCTTCCTGGCATCTTCCTCCCAGATCCTTTAAACAGTAACTGATATCTATACACCAGCATACAAAGTGTTTCCACAGACAGGGGGCAAAATAGATATATCTTTTGCTATGAGTCAGGCACTGGGTAAGAAATTTCGTAAGCATTACTTAGCTGACCATCAAAACTCTCTGCAGAGTTTTTTATTCCTAGTTTACATACAAAAAACATGAAATAGCTAGTAAATGGAATTTGCCTCATGATCTTTGCACAAGATGTACTAAAATGCATCATTACCTCGCCCCAGTGTCTATTCCTAAGGAGATGTGTGATGATCAGATATAACTCTATCGTTTATAATTGCCTTGTTCATAAGTAATTCAGCAATATTGTTTTTAAAGGTACTGAGTCTTTTCAAAGATTCAACTCAGTATTTATGGAAACAGCTCTCTCTCTCTTTGAGCTCATACTTCTAGATCCTACCTAATGATAAATTACAACAAACAAGTGTTATATAGCAAGTGCAAGGAACATAAACAGGCTTGGTTAAAAAAAAAAAAAAACCTGTCTTCACACACAAAATTTCACCTGGTAGGTCCAGGTATGTGCATACATACTAGAGGGAAACTTCCAAACTGTAGTAGAAGCATACTAGAAGTTTAGCCATTTTAATGCTAGTTTGTGTGTATAGTATGATAATGTTCTTTTCTTGTGAGTGTGCAGCTATTATTATGAATAAAGCAACTTTAACAAGAAGAATGTATGTCTCCAGATTTAATGTATATGAGAGCGATATGGAATATAGCTGCATCATGGAGTCTGCTAACCACAGATGGAAAACATTCAGAATAAAATGTTGCATCTGTGTTGAACATGTACCAACTTGCTCTTCTTATCATTATTCCCTAAACAAATAGCAAGAATTTGCATAGCAGTTACATTGTAATGCACATTATTAGTTATATGGTGATAATTTATTGTTCTTTACAAAGGTCATACACAAAAACTACACTAACATTTCCTGTGCGAGATGAGTGTTTTTGTCTAAGAGGGGAATGCTGGATTCAATTTCCTGTGCATCATGCGTTCCCAGGAGTGACTGTATACTGGATGTGTGCTAATAAGGACGGCAAACTGTGGCCCCTGAGGAAAAGTCTCTCTCTGTCTCTGTCTCTCTCTCTCTCTCTGTCTCTCTGTCTCTGTGTGTGTGTGTGTGTGTGTGTGTGTGTGTGTGTGTGTGTGTGTGTGTGTGTGTGTGTTAGGACTATACTTTTGCAAAGTCTTAAATCTGTACTGAAATGAGATCAGAAACTAAGAAACTAGTGACAAAATAAAAATATTTAGAGTGTCTTGTGACTGAAATTTATTAGCTCATTCATCCATTAATTCTCCAGTATTTACTGATCACCTTCTATGTTTTGGTTTGGTTTGGTTTTTTTTCAAGACAGGGTTTTTCTGTGTAATATCCCTAGTCATCCTGGAACTAGCTCTGTACACCAGGCCGGCCTCGAACTCACTGAGATCCTCCTGCCTCTGCTTTCTGAGTGCTGGGTTAAAGGTGTGGGCCACCTTCTGTGTTTTAAGTGAGGTGGATATAGTAGTAAACAAAAACATGGATAACCCTCCATCATGATCAAGTTCTCAGACTTTAGTGAATTCCTTGGAGAAATGAAAACTAAACGATACGGGTGCTATATTGGAGCGCTACATGGTGCTTCAACTTTATGTAAGTCAGGAGGTCCAGGGTAGAAATCCCCAAAGAAATGAAATGATAAGACAGTGGCTTAGAAGACAGCTAGGTACCAGCAGAAAGACGAGTACTTAGGGACAGGAAACTAACAACAACTAAAAGATAGGAGCATTGAAGGTAATACAGTAATGCCAAGACAGCAGAACACAGTGACTGAAGTGACTAACAGGAACACTGATCTTACTAACAGATCACTCACAAGTTGAAGAGGAAATGTCAGTCTTTTTTTTTTTTTTTTTTTTTTTTTGGTGCTGTCCAGAGAATCCAGACAAAGTAGAAGCATCCAGTGTTTTTGAGGACATATAAGAATTAAACTCAAAAGGTCAGACTACTATGGCCTAAGAGTAGAGAAAGGAGGTGAGCAAGAATTAAGTACGATTAGCTAGGTCCAAGCTACATGTCATGGACCCTAGGACAAGCCTTGGCTCTGTTTAACAGCAGCTGTCTGATATTTTGCAAATCACTGCTCTTTCTGTGTCAACAGATTCTCATCAAAGTCCTGGGTATAAATTAAGGATTTTTCTCCAATTATTATATAACTTAGGTCATTTGCACAACTGATCTAAACTTTGCCTTTGTTGTTATGAAAACATAGATATTAATACCTTCCTGGTAAAACTATAGGATCCAATGAAATTATATTTGTGAAGAGCTGAATTAGAGGATATAATCAGTCCTCCATTAGCATATTTCATACCAGTTCTCTACCAATATAGCTCACAAAAGCCAGTGTCCCCTGACAGATTTTTAATCATCAATATCTATATTTTGTGCACAGAACTCATAGAAAGGTTGGCTTGAAATTTGTAGAGATTTTCCTGCCTTAGTCTTCCAGGGAGGACAGGAGTGAGCCACCTAACCTAGCCTTTTCTCCCAAAACATGAAAAGTCACTTTGCCCTGTTAAAATTAGCTTCTAATTCCCACCCGTAGCATCCATCAGATAATTAATAGTCCAGCAATTGCCCATAATGCTGTAGCACCTTTGCCCTTTATACAAGTAATTCAAAGGTTGGGGTTCTGTTCATGTCCCAGATTTTGCCATAGAATGAAGCTCCATCCATTCCAATGAAAGATGTTACTTATCTTCAAATCTTTATCTCAATTATCTTAATAGAGAGGGCCTTTTTGTGTTAGAGAGAAATCTGGTGCCAGGGAAACTCCCAGGAATCCACAAGGATGACTCCAACTAAGACTCCTAGCAATAACGGAGAGAGTGCCTGAACTGGCCTTCTCCTGTAATCAGATTGGTGACTGCTCTAATTGTCATCAGAGAGCCTTCATTCAGTAACTGATGAAAGCACATACAGAGATCCACTGCCAAGCACTGTGCAGAGCTCCAGGAGTCCACTTGAAGAGAGGGAGGAGGGATTGTATGAGCCAGGGAGGTCAAGGTCATAAAGGGGGAATCCACAGAGACAGCTGACCTGAGTTAGTGGGAGCTCATGGACTCTGGATGAACAGCTAGGGAGCCTGCATGGGACCAGACTAGGCCATCTGCATATGGGTGACAGTTGTGTAGCTTGGTCTGTTTGTGGGGTCCCTAACATTGGGATCAGGACAAATCCCTGGCACGTGACTGGCTTTTTGGAACCTATTCCCCATGCTGGGATGCCTTGCCCAGCCTTGATGCAGGGGGAGGGAACTACTGCTGCCTCAGCTTGATATGCTATGCTTTGCTGACTTCCATGGGAGGCCTGCCTCTTTCTGAACAGAGGAGTGGATGGAGGGGTGGGGTAGATGGTAAGGGAGAGGGAATGAGAAGAGAGGAGGGATGGGTAACTGTGGATGGGATGTAAAATAAATGAAAAAAAATTAATTAAAAAAATCTTTATCTCAAGACTTGCTCCAAGGAAAACCCAAACCAATATATTACACAGCTATCATATAGTAATCTTGTAGTAGTTGTTAAATTAATAATGTATATGAAACCTTGAATCAAGATTAACTTTTCTAAAAGAATGCTAAAGGCAGTTCCATTTTTTAATAGAACTTTAAAGACTCTTTCAGCTCAAAACTTGAAACAAAAGGACTCATTCTTGTTCCCCTGGCATGAGAGAAGGTAACTAGAATTAAAGAAAATGCCATCTAGAAGTCATAGTGAAAGGGCTTACAGAGCTTCAAAACCAAGAGGACAGTTCTCCCCCAGGAGGCAGGTTGATGCCTAGGCTTGGTAAGAATTGGCCTCTCCTTCTTTCAGCCAATATTTCAGTATAGTCCATCAGAAGCCACTGTGATAATATGGAAGACAGAATAGTAGACTTGACGTGCATGCAAGTGAGTGCTAGATCGATGCACAGTCTAGCTGATCAAGTAGGTAGATACTGTGAGATTTTAAGAACTTTCAAACTTCTTAAAAGCATATGTCCCTAGAAAATCACAAGGCAAGGTCAAGTCCAGCCTGGAAGGGGATAAATTGGTAATGCTAGCAAATCCTTGGTAATAAGAATACTGAGAAAAATACAGTGATTATTGTAGCCGTGGGCCATAGAAGTTGTTATCCAAGGATTTTCATTGAGGAGCTCAAACTACTGGACACTAAATATATTTCACAAATGTTCTCGATACATTCAAGCCAAGAGAGGAAAACTAGCTCCTAGATCTTAAGCTGATCTTCAGAAATAATCATGTTCATCATTTAACCATCTAAACAGGAAGTAGAACTCAAAGAGAAACATCATAAATGCTAATGGTATTGAAAAATATGCACATATACAAAAATATACATATTATACATAAATAATATGTATGTGGGAAACTGCTAGATCATCACAATTCTTCCAGAAAAAAAAAAGAAGAAGAAATGAAATGAAATGTATGTGTAGTTAGAACAGGGCACCTATAAACTCAAATGCAATTGAAGAAACATGAAAATAATAATTTCCACTTTATTATATAGTAGACACTGAATGGAATATTTCATGTGCATTGTTATATTTATCTGTATATCTATGGTCTGATGTTAGCTGTGGTTGTACACTAAGCAATTTAAATGTCTGATGTTTTTAGCAAAGTAAATTTGTTATTCCCATGAGTCTGGAGTCAAATTATTCTGGATTAGATGACCTCATTTGGGTCTTGCTTACTTGTCTGGGAACTTGGCCAAGATAACCTTGGTAACCTAGCTCTACTCATCTGGCCTCCTATCCTCTAATCTGGACTTAAACTTGGGGGGCAGGCAGGGTTCTAAAAATTAAGAGAAAAAGAATTACAGGTTTGGGACAGACGTATAGTCTTCCAAAATACATGACTAAAGAAGGATACTGACTCAGAAAGTAGAAAGGAAGGGGTCCATCTCTTGATAAGTAGTCATATTGCTAGTAAGTCATTGCAAGAAACATGGGTACAGAAAGAGAGAACAGTGGCCAGTCTGTTCACTCTCATCATTGGTGTTTTCGGCTCAGTAATACTCTACAGAGAAACAAAATAGTAGACATTAGGAAACCTTGAGCTGTGCAAGCCTTTGCATAAGGTCAGCGTCATGTGGGGCTAGAATTTTTTACAATGGGCTTTTCATATAACTCTTAATTTCAGTAATGAGATTTCCCTTCTGTGCCACTGTAAGTCTTCACTTAATCTTATATCAGTACTAAGTTCTTCAACCACTGCTGTCTTCCTATAGCACCATATTATATTGTTTCATATTGTACTGTATCCTATTATTCTTTTTTTTTTAAGAAGGTATTTTTCTAAGGGCAGCAATTGTCCTCTCTCTTCATTGTGACATATGTTCTTCAACTGGCAGAGATTCTGGCAAAGCTCGCCCACAATGAACAAAATCTCGTATCGGCTGATACCTGAGAGCTTGAAAACGGTGAACAAACGCAATAACGAAAGATATGATGAGAGTGAGAGTCGACAGACAGGAGAAGAGGAGGAATTCCCTGTGACAGAGAAACACTGGTAGTAAGTGCTGGGCTGCACACAGCCAGCTCCCTTTCCACTCTCTTTCCTAGGGCGGGTCTCTGGTAGCTCGAGAAGCAAAGCAGTTTAACACCATAAAAAGAGGCAGGCAGTCATTTGTCTGCAGGCTCTTGGGCAATTGAAAGCTAAAGTCCATCAGAGGGTTCCAAACAAGGACGCATTTCTTGATTGGATTTCTGTCTACCACAGAGCGTGGAAATAAATTGTCCCCAATTTTTGGGTGAGGTATACAGATCTGCTGGGCCATTTTCTCTTCAGGCATGTTTCCAATCGCTAACTAATTATTTTCTCCAATTCCTACCTAATAAAACTTTATTTGGGTCAAAATTGAATAGCTGCAGTTATATGGAACTAGACCTGGGAAATATTGTGTGGTTAGAGAACAAATCAGAAGGTATCAGGGGTGCCTTTTTGGATGTGACTAGCATACACAATTAATTTCAACTTAAAATATACTAAAATAGAAGATGATTTACTTAAAAAAGGTAGGAAATATATAATACAATTACTTTTCCTGCAATCACGTGTATACAAATGAGTGTACCCCACCCCCACAGGCTCACACACTTTCTTGTAGTATTTTTAAGTTGATCCAAAATACCACTTTATGGATGATTTACTAAATTTTGATATTTAAAAGACCTTTTATATGAAGTTTATATTCAGAATTTCAGCAAATTTATCAAGCAACTTAACTAGGAGAAACAAGCTATGAATTCCATAAGAGTAGAAGACATATAAAATAGACATGCTATTTGAATCAACAAGATAATAGGAAGGCATTTATTGACATGTCCTTTTGTGTGCTCTCAAAAATGTACATTAAGGAACACTGATTATGAGAGCTTCTAAAAAACTTAAGATAATCTAAACATGCAATTAAAGCTGCTGAAACACATTTGAATACAGAAATAATTGAATAATATGCAAAAATTAAATGTGTTAACATGTACCTGTATGTATACATATAAAGAGAAACACAGCTGTATGCCATATGGAGCTTTCTCCAAAAATATATTGCTTTTAAAATAAAAAAATTCGAAGGGTCAGCTGATGGTTTCATGCACAAAGACATCTGCCACTAAACCCAAGGACCTGAGTTCAGGCCCTAAGTTGAGGAAGAAGACAGGAAAGAAGCCTGAGTTCAGGTCTAAAACACAGCAAAATGAAAGAACTGATTCATGCAGTGTCCTCTGACTTTCACACAAGGCACATGTGGGCGCGGGCGCGCATGCACACGAGAGAGAGAGAGAGAGAGAGAGAGAGAGAGAGAGAGAGAGAGAGAGA
>CABHPQ010167336.1:22509-48651 GCA_902168405.1 Peromyscus aztecus
AGAGAGAGAGAGAGAGAGAGAGAGAGAGAGAGAGAGAGAGAGAGAGAAATGTAATTTTTTCAAAAGTAAAGAAGAGAGCAAGGTAGTGAACAATATATTTGCCTATGGAAATTTGCATTAAATATTTTTAAATTGAGCATGTATTGGTATTTTCCAGCGGGATGCAGCAAACTTAATAAGTAAGAATGACAGTCCTGCATACAAAGCAGACCCTATGGGACAAAAGAGTTAGTTTTCACTTTATTTGTTTTATACCTTTTAAATTATTTACCCCATCCTTGCGTTAGCTAGTCAAGAACGAACAATAACACTGCCCAACATGAGACACAAAACAAAACATATGTCTGTATAGAAGAACATTAATGTAAGAGCTTACTTACAGTCGATATTTCACACAAAGACAAACCAGGAGCGGAAAACAGTGGACAGTGCTTCGTCGTATGTACACAAGCTAAATCTAAGTGCATTAAATTACAACTCAAAAAGAATTTCAGAGTTTTTACCTTTCACTGAGTTAGTTATAAGATTTATACCAGCAGCTCTTCTCCCAAAGGTGGAAGTAGTTTGATCAGTGGCGCAGTCGAGGATTTTGAGCACTGGCTCTGGGTTTTAGCCTTCTCTTAGTTTTCCTCTCCTAAGAGGGAGACAGTAGAGTGGTATGGGATTAACCAAAACCAAGTAAGGCTTTGGGAACCTTCTATTTTCTAACCCCACTACAAACATAAAAATGAGAGTTTGGAAGGAGAGTCCCTGTGTGGCTAGAGACGCTGTTTCTAAAAGCAGTAAGATATTAACACAGATCCCAGGGTTAAGTGTGAGATGTCTCCATAGGAGTTATTGGTCAGAGAAGCACCCAGGACCCATAAAACAAGAAGAGCTTTTACCTTTCTGTTTTGTTTCCACCAAGAACTATATGGTAAGACCCCACTACAGCTCTCACTACGGTTGCAAAATACAGAGGAATCAAGGTGGAAATGAGCCTGAAATCTCTTTGCTGGCTAACACTCAAAGCGCTGAAGGAGCAACACAGGCTGCTGGTGGAAAAAGCAACACTGGTCTTCTTACTTAGCAATGAACTCTACAAACCACACCACCACCCTGCCAGCCAAGATATATCTACATGTGCAAGAACGATATGACTATTATGGGGGCAACCAACCACTCTCTGCTTTTATCTGAGGCCTGTTCCACAGAAGGCATCCCATGCCTGATGCTGTAAGCCTGTAACACACACCTCAAGAGGTCATAGGTCTTATGAAGGAAATTAATACTGATATTTAGCTAAATAGACATTGTATCAAGTTACTTTCTAAATACCTATATTTATGCCCTTAGACAAAGTCAGCTCTCAACACTAGTCAGAAATGATTCTATTTACAGTAAATAATGGTGAATTTAAAAACTCATGATTACTCAAGAGGGTAAGACTAATTAACAGATGAAGAGTCAACCGGAAACAAGTCATTTATATTACCACCTCTAATCTGACGGAACATTGCAAAGAGGAGAGAGGAAAAATGCAAGTGCTGTTAAGACCAGGTGAAAACAGCAGCAGGACCGGCAATATAATCCCAAACTCACCATAGCTACAATTACTTTTACTAGGCCTGTGCAAGACAAGCCCTCCAAACAGTCAGACATGCATGGAGAAGGTGTTCATGGGACTCTACCCATTTCAGATGAGCTATGAGCTACCTACTAACGGGCTGAGGAAAAGAAAATGCCACTGGCTTCGATTGCAAACCCAATGATGTAACCATCAAGCTCCAAGGGACAGTTCCAAGCCCAAGGCCATACAGAAATCCTTGGTCAAACGCAGAGAAATGCAAACAAAACAGATATATATACATGAATCTGAGGAAGGTCTTAGGAGGAAGAGGAGGGGTGCACACGGGTGGGAGAGAATTCATTCAGAATTCATTATACACCTATGAAACCGTCAAAGAATACATCTATTTAATAAAAAGTTTTAATTAAAAATATGAACACTTTGGGAAATTTTGTCGAGACAGATACGCTTTGCAGCCAAAGCAGATACTTAATAGCAGCAAGCAGGGAGTGTTATACAACTCACGCTTACACCCAGTAGGGAAGCACTTTTCAGCTTGAACTCAGCAGAGAGGCTGCACTCTTCCTGCCAAAGAAACATCAGCGGGGAAACCAGTCCTGCTGCTAAGGTGCCCAAGGACCATTTCATCCCCAAATGGAATCGGTCATGTATGTTGTGCGACCCAGAAAACATCAATGGAGACTGTGGAGTCATAGGGAGGGAGAAAGTGAAGAAAGAAGAAAGGAAAGAATGAAGAGGAGGAGGAAAATGAAAGGAGAAAGGCCAGGCAGAATTACTTTAATGGAATTATCACTCCTAGTATGAAGCTTCCTAGAGCCATCCCTGAGACGGGGATGTGGATGCAAGTGACTTATTAAGGGAAGGTTCCCTAGAGAAATGGAAAGGGAGGAGGGAGTTATTATGACAGTGAAAGGCAGCAAACCAATCAGGTAGCAATTGTAGGTGAAATTCCACCCTCTATCACATCCCATATGGGGGTTCACAGTGTAAATTCTGCCTTAAAGTTCGTCTATATTCTGAAACAGGCATCTGGGTCTCAGGATTCCTGTAACAAGAGTTTGTTAGGACCACGTGAAGGGGCATGTCAGTTTCCAGGTATCTCTAGCGCCACAAGTGCAATAACAGCGGCTCTTGTCTTGTAAGGGCAGTCTTATGCAGGAAGTTGCTATTGTGAGCTAATAAAACCCAAAATACACAGACGTCAAGAGAGGAGCTGACCAGTGGTCAAGGGAGTCCAGAGAACGGCAGTCAAGCACTAGCTGTGTTATTACAGCTGTCCAGAAAGGACTGCAAACTAATGTAAACAATGCTATGTTGTTACACTTTGATATATATATAACCCTGTTTGTTACACACTTAGTATGACACAGCCAATTGTCATTCCCAATATCACGAGCATCATTCACAACTACCATCATAGAATAAACTAAATTAGCCTTTGTTACAGACATTTAGACTCATTGTTAGAGGCAACTACTTAGCATTCTTTTAGTAACTGCAGTCACTATTTTTAGGTCTTAGGCAGTAAGCAATGGCTGGAAACTTATATTCCTAATCTGGATTTAACTTTGTATAGGCATTATGGAAAATATCATGGAGATTCCTCAAATAAGCAAACCTGGAATTACCATATAATCCAGCAGCCCATAATGGAGTAAAGAAACATCGGCATTACATATTTATCATGTCACTCAGTACTCAAACTAGACATGATATATAATAAAACTGAGTTAAATAAAATAATATAAATAATAAAACCTGGATAAGCAGAGAAAAGTAGAATATCACTCAGACTAAAAAAGAATGAAATCCCATCATTCACCACAAGATGGGTAAACCTGAAGGAAACTATGTTAAATAAAATAAGCCAGGCTTGGGAGAAAATCCATTACATGATCTCACCTGTCCTTAAAGTCTGAAAAAGGCAAGCTCATTGAAATAGAAACGCAAATGGTGGTTACCAGGGCATAAGAGGTGAAAAGGGTCATGGACAGATGTGAGAAAGAGAACAAGATTTCACTTAAACAGTGTAAATGCAGTAGACTTCCATTGTAGTAGATGGTAATTATATCTACTAATAACGTATACTTGACAATCGCTAAGAGATCAGATCTTAAATGTTATCACCACAAAGATAAATACATGAGATGGTGGATTTGATAATTAACTTGATTTAATTATTTCACAAAGGTTTCATTTATCATAATGTCATGAGGTACAATGCAAAATCACATAATCTTTACTTGCCAAATATAACTTAATAAAGCTGAGAGGGAGATGAAAATTGCCTTTAACCTTATGGTGCTTAGAAAAACTGTAGACCCTTAGAGGTGAGCTAGGAGCGTGTTCATTTTGAAGGCTCATTCACACAAGTGAAGAAGACAGCATGCTACAGTCTAGTGAAATAAACAGAAACAAACTAGAGGAGCCTCCATTCTAAACAAGAAGGTCAAATTCCAACTTGTATAAACAATGTGATAAATATAACAATACAAATAGAAAATTGCATGCCATGGAGAGGTGGTTCATTTGAGTAAGACTTTTCCAAACAAATTCAACAAGCATTTTCTCATAGTTCTGTGGTCTGCAATCACATAGTCACACTTGAGACAAGGAAGTCGTCATACACTTTACAATGGAAGAAACCATGAGAAAGGCAATCCTCAAACTATGAACTACTGTTTCATCTGCGTTCTTGATAACCTGACCCAGCAGAAATTATTCAAGAGCAATGATTTGTGTTTTTCAGTCTTAGGTGAACACAACGTGGAATTTCAGCTGGACAGGTCACTCCAACTGAGGTGCCTCCTCTCAAGAAGGCAGATCTGCCTTAAGCCCTGCTAAAGAGGTGGGCAGAATAATTCTCCCTTTAACGAAATGATACACTTTTCTCCCCAGAACTCCTGATCTCTGTGGAGTTCCTATGGGGCTACCTGGAGGCTCTTAAGGTCAGCCAGCCTGTCTGTATCCTGGCTTAGAAATGTATAACTTCTCGATTCTCTTCTTTCCCGTCTCTGCCTTCTGGGTGCCAGCAAGCATGCTTTTTGTGGTACAGAGGCCATTTTTACTCTTTTTTCTCTGAAGCTATTCATCACCCACCCTATTCCTTCACCCTTTAACCATACGGCTGCTCACCAGCACCATGCCTGTCTCTCTTCCCCTTCTTTATCTCCCTTCTCTAGGCAGCTGTCAAAATTGACAACTTGCCTACCCTAGGGTTTTTCTTTTAAACTCTAATAAAATCAGCCTTGAGCTTCTTTTTGGGTCTATTCCAAAATTCTTTTATTAATGAGACTAAGAGGGGGCCCTGATTTCCCTGGAAACATGTGGAGGCTTCACCAGGACTTCTCAAATAATCTGATAACATTAGGATATAGCAAAGTGTGTCTTTTCCTCCTTGATGAGTTGAAATTCCTTGGGCACAGGTAATGTCTATTTACACAGAAATGTGTCGGGAATAAATGCAGCAGGCAGTCCACAGCTGCATACCGAATGAGCAATCTGCAACCATAGTCTGTAAGCTTGCAAGCTTTTTAAGACACACTTAAAGAAAGCTAGTGGGATCTCATGAACTTTAAACCAACAGCTGTGGAGCATACGTGGGACTGGACTAGGCCCTCTGCATAAGCCAAACAGTTGTGTAGCTTAGTCTGTTTAAGGGGCCCTTGGCAGTGGGATCAGGATCTATCCCTGGTGCATGAGCTGGTTTTTTGAAGCCCATTACCTATGGTGGGATATCTTGCTCAGCCTTGATGCAGGAGGGAGGGCTTGGACCTACCTTAAATGAATGCACCAGGCTTTCCTAACTCTCCAAAGGAGGTTTTACCTTTTCGGTGTAGGGGATGGCAGGTGGGCTGTGGGGGAAGCCTGGGGAGAGAATGGGAGGAGGAATGAGAAGGGGATCTGTGGTTTGTATATTAATAAAAAATCCCTTAATAAAGAAAAAAAGAGAAACCTTTAGACAAACACACTGCTTCAGGGTCAATTTGAGGCCTTCTGCTGACTTTAACAGTGGTGAAAATATTGGCTAACCCAAAGGTCCTGAAATACCAGCTCCCAAAATGACTCAGTTTGCCAAGTTTATGTTCAAAACTAATGGATAAGCTTACAAATAAAGAGGAAATCTAGGTATGTGGCTCAAACTTGTCATCTTACATTTGGGGAACCAGGGCAGGAGAACAGAAAGTTTAAACTTAAGGCCAGCCTGTGCTACATAGAGATACTGTAATTTGGAGCATAAAGTTACATAGACTGTGTTAGGCTTTTGTGTGGACACAATGTTATTCATTAAGCAGTGCTGTTTACCGTGAGAGAAAAGCCACCAGGTGTGACAAAACACACTATGAGAGTTTACTAGGAGAAGGGAGGGACAGGAGAGGGTGTGCTCAGGCCTGTGTGAGAGACATATGCAGAGAGAGAGGAAGAAGGAGAAGGGGAAGAAGAAGGGGGAGGAGTCTGTGACCCATTTTTTATGGATTCCCCTGGCACATGTGCAAAGGGGCTTATGGAGCGATGCCACGCATGCGCATGGATTTCGTGATCATGCTTCACACAAATTGCATGACCACAAAGCACACGGATTACATAAGGCCCTGGGATAACTAATCATTTTGCCCGCACATGTGCGGTCATGTGGCTAGACTAGAATTAGAATAAACATGATATCTTGGTTTTCAAAAGAATTCATAAAAACAATAAGGTAAGTTAAATGCATTAATGGCTAAATCAAAATTTAGAAGACTGAAACTTTGCATATATTTTGAAAATGTATTAATAAACCTAAAGGTTGGACTTAACCCTTATTTAAAAGACAGAAAGGATTTTAAAATTGAGATAAGTGAAACTGTTAGCAGGAAAAAAGAAAAATAAGATTTTAACAATTAATGACCAGACTGATGAATGTTTTTCGTCTGTTTGGCATCATTGCAAATGAATTCAAATATTTCAGACTTAACAATCTATGTTTTCAAAATAAGAATGGTGGGGGTTTTTTTGTTTGTTTTTTTTTTGTTGTTGTTCTGCTTTTAGTTTTTGTTTGTTTGGAATTTTTTTGTACTGCAAGAAAACTTTTGGTTTCACTTCTGAAGGACTAAATGGTTTATTTACCATGTGACCACATTGTACCTGGTTGTGCGATTTCTTTCAGAGTCCCACAATTTATTTCCGAGTGGATTTGCCCATAACCTTATTGACATTCAGCAAAGTGTCTGTCCTCACTGAGGATTGATTTGTACACAGGCCCTTCCTACTGTCAGTAAGGGATGCATATAAGCCGCAGGAATTGAATGATTAAGGAAAGGAGTCAAGAAAGCTTCTTACTTTAGAAGACTATCAAATTTTTTGGGGGGGGATTCACTTCCTTACAGCTGGTCACTCTAACAGGTAACTCAGTTGCTCATTATTTAAAAAGTTCTGGAAGCTCCATTTGAGTTGAGGCTAAGTTGGAACTTCTGACACAAAGATGCTTTCTCACCTCCTGGCTGTGTTCCCTGAGCTGCTCCTTTACTTTCTGTTTGCTCAGACAGAGAATTTTATATTAAGAAACTGAACTTTTCCATTAAGTTTTCCTTATTTAGTTCCGCTTTGAAGCCTAATAATTAGCCTTCAGCATGGGGCATATAGACTTCTACTCTTATTGTGAAGCCCAGCCAAGGCCTTGGGACGTGTCCTTGGGCTCTCACAATGAAAGCAAATCCCTGAAAGCTCTAGCCCCACTCCTTAGCATAAATCCAAACCTCCCACAACTAGCAGCAGGGGCCAGCTCCAACATGACTCCCTTTGCAGTCAATATCTAAACAGGAAGGAGGGCAGTACCTCCAGAATTTGAATTATTGCAGCAGGAAGCTGAATTCAAGCCATTAATAAAACAAATGGTCTTCTCCCTGTAAAGTTGACCCCAGGTAAGAATTCAATTTCCATCTCTACAGAAAACGGCCAGTCTTTAGCTACCTGGAAGGTTTGCTTGGAACAGTGCCAGTTGACTAATGGGTGCTGGATAAATACATCTGGAATTATTACAGTCAAATCCCTTAGAGTCTTTCGGGGTAAGTCAACGAACCAGCATGGCCTTTGACATTGTTCTCTTGGGGACTTTCTTCCTTCTATAGAGTAAGGACTGCTCTGAAATTACTCTCACGTGTGGCTTAGTGCTTTCTTCTGCCTGGGAGTTTACCCACAAAGTTTTTCAATAAGACAGGTTTGGCTCAGGAGATCTTTAATAACTAGACAGGGAGTTTCATCTGACCCAGACAATTAGGTTCTATCTTTACTGCAGGCCAGAGACACATAGTAAATAGACATTCATTGCTCTTCCTCATGGACGCATAGGTTTCTGATTTAATGTTAATGCTGTAGAGAGAACTTTTTCAAAGTAGGCTCTTCACAGCCCAGTTATTGTCACTCTGCATAGTGTCATTTTATATACTAAGAAACATCTATGCCCTCCCAAGTAAAAAAATTAAATTATGTATCCTCTTAATAGAGTGTTTTATTCTGTCTTGGTGACTGAAATTACTTGAGAAATCTAAGTTTCTGAAAAAGTAAGGCAAAAATATTTCCAATCTTACCTTCCAAAAATGGAATAACTTAATTCCTGAATTTTTGTCTGTCATTCACAACTTTTCATACTGTTCTTCCCACCCTGATCTCAAAAGCCCTGCAACACCATGTCAACATTATAGTGAGAACTTAAGTACCAGAGGGGCATAGGCTAGGATTTAGAGATAAGGCTTTATAAACTCTGTGTGTGTGTGTCTCTCTCTGTCTGTCTCTCTCTCTCTCTCTGTCTCTGTCTCTCTCTCTTCCTCCTCCTCCTCCTCCTCCTCCTCCTCCTCCTCCTCCTCCTCCTCCTCCTCCTCCTTCTTCTTCTTCTTCTTCTCTTCTTGTCTCTTCTTGAAGGACCCTAATTATCATCACTATCGTTAACATAAGAGAACTTAAATTTATGTTGCTGTCCAAGGTAACAGTTTGTTTCCATTAACGTACTAGACACTGAACTGAAACAAGAATGATGTAAGCCACTTGAAAACCCCTTCCAGAGTCTTCTAGTCACTCTTAGCGCAAAGCCCAGTACTCAACATCCTGATATGGAAGATGAGGCACTGAGTAAATGTCCCAGTGTGGCCACCCACCTGCCTCATCTTGTTCCCTCTATTCTCTCCAGTCATAGCACACAGAAAGCAGTCATTGTCCTCTTTAGTTCTCTATATACAAGCGTCTCTCTTTATGAAGAGTTGTTTCCTATATCCTCCTGCATCCTTACTGTCACTTAATTTCAACTTAAATTTCACTCTCTGAGATGTTTTCTCTGATCCCCCTTGTACTAAGAGGTGCCCTATAGGTACATCCTTAAAATAGCAAGCACTTCTTCTCATTCATTAGTCCAAAGTGTTATAATATCGCCATGTACCAACAACCCCCCTGAACACAAGCTTTGTTCAGAATTTTTTACAGAAGCATACCAAAAGATGTGGGAAGAAATATATGGGAAACAGACACAAGGAATGGAAAGGCAAGGTCTACCAACTAAAACATCTTAAATGATAATATCTAAGAATTTTAAAAACATCATTGCAACTGATTTTGTCCTTAATTATGCTTTTTAATGCTTAATAACCACAGAAGAAATTATACATATAGAATCACCTGTTTCCAATTGCTTTCTTGTTAACTAGCTTTCTTTTTCTTTAATAGACATCACTGAGGGTCTCTAAGGAAATGTAATAATAAATTATACTTTATATACTTTGAAAATAGAATCTAATAATATACATTATTATTATTTGCATATTGACAAACTAAAGTCTAGAACTAAATGTGGTATCTGGGTGATTATGACTCCAAAATCCATATTCATTTTCAAAAATGTTTTATTACATTTGTTTATTTATTTGTGTGTGTATTTGTGTGTATGTGTGTGTGTGTGTGTGTGTGTGTGTGGGTGTGTGGGTGGGTGGATGGGTGTGTGCATGCGTGTGTGCATGTGTGTTATATGCTTATGTGTGCATGGCATGCCACAGTGCTCAAGTAGAGGTAATAGAACAACTTGTAGAAGTTTGTTCTTTCCATCCACAATCAGGGATCCAAGGATCAAACTCAAGCCATCAGGCTTGGCAAGTGTCCCACCCATTAAGTTATCTTATTGACCCCAGCTCATATTCTTTATTTTGTTTAGTTTCTGTATATGAGTGTTTTGCCTGCATGCATATATATATGCATCATATGTGTGCTTAGTGCCCATAGAAGGCCAGAGAGGGTATGCAATTCCCTAGAAATGAAATTACAGATCGTTGTGCATTGCCACATGGGTGTTGGGAAAGTGTTCTTAACCACTGAGCTATCTATTTTTCCTGCCCCAAATCCATGTTCTTAATCACAAATTTGCACCGTTTTCTCAAAATGTTCCCTAAACAGTCACTTATGCATTATCAAATGTCTTGAACATAGAGTCTGACAAAGTAAAAATTTACTCTTCAAAAGCTCAGTACATGTTTATAATGTTATGTACATGTATATAACACATAATTGTATATACATATACAATGCTTATAATGTTACATATATTCCTCATTACTGGATTATTGTCTGGATTATGTCTCAGTCTGCTGAAAACTTACAGAAATTTATTTAGTGAGTATTATTATAATACATTATTATAATTATTGACATTGTTCATTTAAATTAATAGTTATGCCTTTTTAATTCCATTCAGAATATATTTACTGATATTTAATATATATCCTTGATGTCAAAGAATTTATGTTATTAAGATTTAAATTAACTATATATGAAACACATAACAAAAAAAACAATAAAAATATATAAAGAGCAAACAGAGCCTGTTTTGAGGAAGAAATGTAATGTGGCAAGATGTCTACATTAAAATCATAATGTGTGCATAGTTATCACTTAGTTAGTCTTTCACCTGGATCGTACATTTCTTTTGCATATAAATTTGAGATTTCCTGAATTAGACTTTACTCCCTTGCAGATGGGGCTCACATTCTGTAATGCCTTCACTTTGCAAGTGTCTTGGGAAGACTTGGTAAACTTGTTATTCTATTAGTATGTATTTCCTTGTGGATAAAAAAATAATGGGGTCATCTCTGAAGGCATTTGCAGACCATAAAGAAGCAATTGGCATTAAATGCAATGGCAAGTTAAAACCTCCGAATGCTTTTCAGTACAGGAAATTGTGCATGGCAATAATGCATTAGTAAAATTTAATTGAAGAGCATGGCAGGAGACTAGAAAATGGAGGGAAAGAAAATATTCAGGAACCCGGGTTTAGAAGCATCCATAGTCACCCAGAAGTAGTAGGAGAAGCAAGAGAAATAGAGGAGAGAGAAGCTTTCAGCTAAGAAGTGAAAGGACTGAGTGACTGATTTGTGACAAGAAGCTGAGGATATTTCATCAAAGGGCTCTAAGGCTCCAGATGTGGTGAATCTTCCAGCACCAAGGTGTCAAAAACTAAGAAACGGTGCTTCAGATGGGAGAACAGCAATGATATGTCGCAGGAAAGATAGAACAGAAAGCTGATCTTGGAAAGAACAGACAAGTTCAGATATGGACATGGTGGTGAGCTACATGTGATAACAGATATCCAAATCACTAGGTTGGAGGAAGGAATGATCGTCCTCAGCACAAATGAAATGCATGTTTTCCTTAGGAAGCTATATCTAACTGATAGTGCTATGTTATATGTATATTTATAAAAGCATTCATATTGTACAGTGTTATCATATAAGAACAGTAGTTCATATACCTTAAGATGACTTCAGAGCCTTAAAACACTGAATTTGGTAGAATGTTATGTGATTTATTTCTTGCAAAGCATAGTGTATTTCTGGAGTCTTAAGAGTATCCTAGAAGCTCTAGACGTCACAGTGTGCCAATTGGAACTGGGTTTCATTCTGTCTCTGTTTTCCCTAAACATTGCTAATATGATTAATGAAACAGACAAGAAAATTGGAATGATGATGATTTTTTTTCTCCCATTTCCTATGGATGTAAATGCAAAAGGCGTTTTAGAAGGCAGTTTCTATCCACATTCTCCCACCCTCGGGAGTAAATGTACATTTCTGTTTCTAAGCTACGCATCCTCTCTGGCATCAGATTTATCCCCTCAGGATTTTCAACTCCAAAACGAGTATGTTTTCTCTGCAAATTGCATAAACAACCTAAACTTCAGTAGCTTCAGTGTTGTGCCTTTTGTTATTGTAGTGCAATATGAAAGTACAGGGACATTGCCACCTTTTTGGAACCTCATCCTTCACACATTGTGAAAGACGTGCTTTCTCGGGTCTATTCAAATGATTCTTCATGATTCCTTCCATCTTTGATGATAGATCCAGAAGTTGTTCACACTGGTTCTACGTTTCTAAGAAGCATTTTTTTTTATGTCCTAGCCTCACAACTATTAAATGCAACTAAAAATTTAATGGGGAGGATATTATTCTTATATTAAAAGCTACAATTTTATTAACAGTAGTGACTAAAAGAGATCAAAAATGGGCACAAATGTGAAACTCAAATTATGCATGTTTTTATTTAGAAGACAAACTCTCGCTAAGGTAGGTAAGTGTTCATTGGGGATGTATATTCTCCTGGGGAAAAAGTTTCAATTTTTTTATGGTATTATGTGGTAAGGTTTTAGGACAAACAGAAATGAGGGATAAAGTAATGTTTGTAATTGAATAAAATCCACAGAATGTTTTTGGAGTTTCTTCAGCATACCCAAACAATGCATTCATATGTAACAGTGTTTCTAGGACCCAATCAATGGTGACACTCAGGCATAATGGTGGTCCCTGGAAACTACTTCTCCCAAAAGAGAGTTACTATCACCATTTGGGCAAAGATGTCCATAAGTGTAGAAGAGATTCATGAGTTTGCTTGTGCTCATGTTCTATGTCACATCTGTAGTCAAGAAAATGGTATAAAGCACTGGGATTATCACTTAGGAATGAACCAAGATAACATTCACATTAACCATCATAAGAGTTACTGATTAGGATAATCACCTAAAGAGTATTGATCAATAGGAAATCAATGTAAAGTACAAACTGAAACAATTGAGTCTAGCATGCAGACATCCACCACAGTATCTAAGAATATGAGAACATAAATCAGTAATCCAAAAATTTTTATTAAGCTCATAACTGAAATAAAAGGGGCTAGATAGTAATACAGGAAGTGTGTGTGTGTGTGTGTGTGTGTGTGTGTGTGTGTGTGTACATAAATTTTCCTATTACATTTACGTTCAAAGAGAATTTGCTTTGGGGGCTTTTAAATGTTCCATTATAATATTTCTCTCACTTTTGATATAATCTCACTTTCCATTTCTCCACATAGTGTCTACTGTTTAAGACAACTACTTTTGTTTAAATCCATCATTAAGTAACAGTCCTTTTTTTTCCTTAGGCCATTAAAATGAGTCCAAGTTTGAAATTATGTGAAACTAACAACATTTTAGGTTACTTGCTGTCCAGTTATATAAATAAAACATTTAGCTCATCAGCAAAAAGGCCTCAGTCTCCCTTCTGATGCTCTGCTGAAAACATGCTCACTCAACCTGACTTGGAAGGAAGAGTCACTCTTCTATCAGGCTATTAATATGTAATTGCTTCTTCATTTTGACTTTCTGTGCCAGTGTTGGGGTACACCCACTCTTTACATCCCATGGGAGAAATATGATTTACAGATCTTCTCCCAATTTACTATTGACTCAACTGAGAAGCAAGAAACCACCAGGTGCAACTCAAGACTGCCCATCAGTCCTTGAAGGCCTGTTGATTGCAAACTAACATACACAAAGATGGAGAAGATGGACATCTTGCCCACAGGAAATTTACAAAATAACGTGCAATAAAAAAAATGCTATTAAGCAATCAGTGTTTTAGAGAAAATGTCAAAGAAGCAAAAAAGTGGAGTGGGAGACTTTGGCACTCTGAAGAGACAAAATTTGAAGAACATAATTTTGGCTGGTAGGACTGGGCAAATGTGCATTCCAGATATATATGTATATATGTATATATGCTTCAGGCTGAAAAATGATTCAGCATCTTCCTCACTTATCAAAGTCAAGTTCTGAGATGTGTTAGCAATATGCTTAAGTATTCTTATTCATTCTGTGTACTTAAGAGATCACAGCTGCTGGTGATACTTGAAATTTGCATATTCATTACCTGTTGTTTTTAGAGCATGCTGACCATACTATAATCTTTAACAATTTTTTAAAAAAAAATCTCAATAATTTATTTTCAAATTTGATCAGTGCTCATCTTCATATCATCAGTTTTATGAATTCAAGACAAAGTATATAGACATTGCCTTAGACTAATGAAAACATTAAAAAATAGCCAGCCACTGAAGATTCTTATCAAGAAAGCAAAAAAAAAATTCTTTTATGCAAAGCTTGCCTATTATACAGCTGCACTGAATGTTGTAGGTAAGCCCATTGATTTCTCCACAAAGCCTTCCTTACTTCCTGGGGATGAATACATATACTCTGTCTATATGACTGGGTCTTAAAATGCAACTCTGAAGCTTTTCGAACTCCAAATCCCACTCTTGCCATATTTGTAACACTAGGAAATTTACCCAAACTCTCAGCTTTTCCATAAATTAAGGAGGATATTAAGCATCACAGTGTCATACGGATTAAATCAGCTCATACATGAAGAGTGCTTGCAACAGCACACTTGAAACACCACAAACTATCAATAACAGCTATGAAAACTCAGTTCAGTATACAGTGAACATCACATATATGTTTTCTCTTACAATTTGTATTGTATTTAGCATTAGATATGTTTAAGGAAACAGAACTCCAACTATGACACAGCAAAAGGGTTCAGTGGATGAAAGAAGGTAATTTCTTGTCAGCTTGTCAAGTGAAGCCATTTCCTGGAGAATAAAACTTTAAATGTGGTTGATTCTGTAAGTCTGAAATTTACAATTGGTCTATGGCTCATTAATGAAGCACTAAATTAGACAATCAGCGTTAATGGGAATTGCACAGTAAAAGCGTTGCACATCAAGTTGAGGCTCTGGACAAAATGCATAATCATACACTTCAGCAATTCAGTTCCAAGCACTCTCGGTGTCATCCTTCAGACTAGACAGATGGATAGAGAGATAATCCTTATTTGTAGAGGATGTCTTATTTGTCATTTATTAATTACATCTTACCTCCTTCAAAAAATTATGGTTTAAAAAATAGTACAGCTAAAGTAGATGGCAAAATATTAATATTCAGTACAGAGAATAAACTTATCAAAGAATTAGACTGATATAGCTATGACATTTGAATATAAAATTGAGTTGAAAACTTCCTGGTCATCCAGGATAAGAATAAGTGTTTAATGTTATTGGTAGTTCTCTTTGAGAGCATTTTGAAGTCTATTTCTCAGCTATACCTCTCTAGCTTTTTCCATTAAATACACCAGAAACACACTCTAAAGCATCAACACTCATTATCTCACTGCTTTAAAGTTTTGTCTTCTCCTTATTTAATATGAGGAATTGGCCATTTATAGCAGAGGATTCTTTATCCTGTCTCCAAGGAAACCTGGCTAATCCTCAGTCAAATAAGCCTATTTGTATAGATGGCCTTAACTCCTGGAGTCCCCTACAGAGAGATGGAGAGTAGCAGTTGCACACTTCTCTTCCTTGAAGAACTAAACCTTTGCTTGTGAAATTAGGCATCTGAAACATATCTCACTTTCCTTTCACAGCTTCTATTTCCTGGACAGATGATTGACGTGACACCTCTCAGTTTAGCATCATGGAACAGTTAAATCCGGCTCCATTACCTGTCGAATTTCATTTCTTAATCCTAAACACAATATGCACACAACTTAGCCCTATCCAGCTTTTATTTAGAGCTCTTGTCATGGTGCTTTGTGTGGAGTCAAGTGGTATTAAACTGTGTGGAGTGCAGCAAATGGAAAGATTAATTTTGCAATGTGACACAAAGAGGAAGATTTTTAAAACAGGGATTAGGGGCTGGGTCTGCTCAGGGGAAACACTGAAATACATCCATTATTGGTACAGATGCCTCCACCGACTGCCACAATAAAACCTAGCTTTATAGACCTAACTTCTCTATTCACAGGGACAAACACACCAGAAATGGAATACAGACTTCAACACTTCAGATTGAAGCAATCTGGCATTTTTGGAATTTAGACTTTCTCATTACACTTCTTTAATCAAAAGTTGTTTAAACAAAACTAAATTTCTGCAGTAAAGAAAGGAATATTAATATGTATAACTTATAGAAAATCCAAGCTTACTGAACTTTGCAAACAAGCTACTACCTTCAAAAGTAGTCATTGTAACAATTTTGTAGAATATTCATACGTCATGAGTTTAGCATTAAAAACACAAGGGAACTGGAGTAACCCTTCAGTGTCAATTTTGTTTGCTTTTTTTTCCTCTGCTAATTCTTTTGAACATTAAACAGGAAACTTTTTAAAGTTGTAATGATGGTGCAAAGACCCATTATTTTGTCTTGAGAAACAGCTGAAGGAAAACATAAAACTTTCTTATGTATGAAGAGTTATCAGAGTCAGAAAGACTCTGTTCTGAAGAGAGGAAATGGTATGAGGTGTGCAGATAACAACCAAAGGTAACGTGCCTGACAGTTAACACTAATAGACCTTGGGATGTGATACCAAGGGAAGCAAAGGAATCTCGATTTTCAGTAGCATTAAAAACGAAGGATTCTCATTCCCTGAACAACAGCATTTATTGGATTTCCATTCTAAGTAGAGAGCTTTACTAGAGAGTCTGTGGAGAATTCAAAAGAAACAGAATTCATTCCCTAACTTTGAAGACCTTTGAGTAGGAAGGTAGAAACTACAACCATAAACCATCAAAAATTCTGAACTACAGTGAAGTTGGTCAGCTATTCAAGTCAGACATGAGCTAGTCATGGCAGGCAATATTTCTCAATTCTCAATATAATAAAAAAAGATGGCAATGTGGTTTTAAGCAGTCATTATTAATAACAAATATTTTGTCCTGTCAAAAACTTCACAATGGCAAAGTAAAAGGTCATATTATGCATCTAATAAAGAATTGCTTCAGACTCCTTTAGTCCATGAAATACAGTATGAAAACAAAGAAACTATTGCTGTTAAAACAATGGGTCTAAATGTACAGAATTCCACATTCCATAAGAAAATGGTCAGTGTTTTCTACTCCTCTAAATAAAAAATATACTAACAACTTCCTCTTAGTGTGTCTGACACATTCTCTGGCTAAGGGAGAACTCAATAAACAGAAAAGATTCATAATGATCATTGTCATCAACATCAGTATCTTCATCACCAGCTTGGAATAGCATCCTCCTGTCCTTGGACCAGTGTCAGAGTTGACTGTAACAGTGGCAAATCTCGATGTTCCTCATCCCTTATGATCGTCACTGCCTTTTGCTTTTATTGTCTATTTTGATTAATTTCTTTTACTTAGCATATGAAACAATGAGTTTTCTTATGACATTTTCACAGGTGTTTGTCAGCATACTTGGAGCCTGCTTTTCTAGCCGGTTCACAGTCTTACCAGTTAACAGTCCTTAAGCTTCATAATCCCTCCAATGTTGACAGCACCCAGTAAACTCAAAATAACTGATTCTCCACTTCACTCTGGGTTTAATAGTCTCCATTGTCTGAACACAGGCAACCTAATGCCTCTAATTCAAACTCTTGTTCTGATAAATCAAGGCAAAGAAGCCACATTAGTGTTCAAAATTTACTTTCATTTGGAATTTCCTCAAAGAAAGGACTATATTTATGTGAAGGATAATTTTCAGGTATTTTGGATTCATTTCTTTTTCATGTGGGTGGTGAATGATTTTTATTAGTGGCATTCATTCAGTCTTGTAATTTGGAATCTTTTGACAGATATACTCACTAATTTATCATTGTGAGTTCCATCTTCAATCAGAAGCAAAAAGTTCATTACTGCATTCAAAATAATCCTTAATGAATGTGTTAATTGGGATCACATTAGCACATTTCATTTGCTTCTGTGTTTATTTCTAAAGAAAAGTAGTAAATTTGCTTTTCTATGTATGTTAAGTAAAATTCTACTATTAAAAAAAATGTTTTTCAAGTTCCTTACCTCAGCATCAAAGGATTAAGAGATGAGAGAAATTTATCATCAAGATATTTTTGAAAGTGTTATTATTCAGAGGAAAGTGATGATGCCTTTTAATAGAAATGGCAGACAACACTGAAGGTGTCTTTTAGCTTATTCTAAAAGGAGTTATTCATGACACAGGCCAACAAGAGTTTCCTCAGCCCCTGAAACCTAAAATCCTATCCAGTGTCAAATACAAAATCAATAGTCACAGGTATGACATATTGACACTAGATGCTACTGAAGGACAGTTGCAAGGAAAAAAAAATCCTTTCTTAGAACAATCATTCATTTAAAAGTGTCTCGGTTATCAACTCCAGCAGATAGTTCATGAACTTCTTGGGGTACACATAACAAAATGTGCTTTCAGTGTTGAAAAATGTTACAGGAGCTTGGGAGATGCTGGGGGGGGGGGCACTTGTTCTTGCAGAGCTCTGAGTTCCATCCCCAGCACTCACTTAGTGGCTCCCAGATGTTTATAACTCCACTCCCAGAGGATTGGACGGTTTCTTCTGGCCTCCATAGGCACCAGACACTCACCCAGCACATATATGCAGGCAAAACTGACACACATCAAAAAGAAGTAAATTAGTCATTAAGAAATTACTGTGTCATTCTCTGTTCTACAAAATTCCTTAGTTTAGACCTTTATGGAATTGACTTTACCTGTCAGTCAGAAACAGAATGTTACTGAAGAATGACCGGCCACACTAGTAGAAGCCCATGAACTGTAGACTAGCAGCTGTGGAGTCCCCATGGGACTGGACTAGGCCCTCTGGGTATGGAAGACGTTTGTTTGGCTCGAACTGTTTGGGGGACACCCAGGCAGGGGGATTGGGATCCGTCCCTGGTACATGGGTAGGCTTTTGGGAATCTGGTACCTGTGTTGTGACGCCCTGCACAGCCTTGGTGGGTGGGAAGGGGCTTGGACCTGCCTAGGCTCAGTGTGCCAGGCTCTGCTGACTCCCAATGGGAGACCTTGATTTGGGGGATGTAGGGATGTGGGGTGGCTTGGGAGAGAGAGCTGGGGGGTGGGAGGAGGGAGGAGGTAGGATCTGTGGGTGGTATGTAAAGTGAGTAGAAAATTTCTTAATAAAGAAAAAAATGAAAAAAAAGAAAGAGGTAAAACCTATGTCTTCTGTTAAGTCAAAGGGAAAGATTAGCAATTCTTAGCATTTCTTATAAACTATCTTGTGAGAAATCATAACTATTGCAATAAGAAAGAAAAACAAAAGTTATTCTGGTCAGATAAAAAAGATTTATCATTCTACCCATTAATCACCTGGGGGGTTGGTTTTGTTTTTAATAATTCAAGTGACAGATAAAGAGAAAAACCAGCCAAATTATATTACTCAAAGTTCTTCAGAGAAAAAGAACCAACAGGACATGTATATAGAGATAAATAAGAAGAGTGTGTGCCATGGTACTTGACTCAAGCCATTGAGGAAGTTGTCAATTATCTAGGTAGGTCATCTACAAACTAAGAAAACTACACATGCCCATAGTACAACTCAGCCAGAGAACTAGAGAAAATATTGGTTTGAAGCAGGTGGCCTGTGGAACTAAGATGTCTCCGAAACTTTGGTGAAGATCAGAGAACACTCATGTTCTGACGGCTAAGGGCAGGAGGTGTAGAATGCTATCTCATTTCCAGGACAGAGAGGGGAAGGTATAGAAATTCCACTCTTCCTCTTTCTGTTCTGTCTATGTTCTTCAGCTTGTTGTGCTTTAGTCATCATGAGTGAGGGAAATCTGCCTCACTTGGTCTCCCAACTCAAATATAAATCTCTTCTGGAAATACCTTCAAAAATACATTCATAAACAAAGTTTTCAACTATCTGGAATCCTGTAATCCACTCATATTTACACCTAAAAAAACTCAAACATACAAACAAGAAGACTTGGAGCGATTCTAAGCACAAGGAAGATGCTCAATGGGTGTCTTGGTTAGGTTTCTACTGCTGTGAAGAGACACGACCACTGCAGTTCTTATACAGAAAACATGTAATGGGGGTAGTTCACTTACAGTTTCAGAGGTTCAGTCCTTTATCATCATGACAGCCAGCATGGCAGCCTGCAGGCAGATCTGGTGCTAGAGTAGTAGCTGAGAGTCCTACATCTGGCAGGCAGCAGGAAGAGCACTGAGACACTGGACAGAATCCTAAGCATAGGAAACCTCAAAGCCCACCCCCACAGTGACACACTTCCTCCAACAAGGCCACACCTCCTAATAGTGCCACTCCCTATGAGATTATGGGGGTCAGTTACATTCAAACTACTGCAAAAGGAATGAATGAATAAATACACATGCAACTGAACAAGGGTGTGGAAGAATTAATTCTACATTAAATGAATGAAGGAATGACTATGTATATGATTGAATTAATTTTCAAATCAAAATTTATTTGAACATTGGGATAGAGTCTTCTGAGCTCTCCTATTGATCACATGATAATCACACATAAACCAAACGAATTACAATTGGACTTGGATAGACATGTGACAGATAAAAATTCAATGTAATTCAATATGTATTTATTGGTCATCTGGTATGTTCCAGGCACTGTGTTATGTGCAACATGTTCAAGTAGCCTAGCTGACTTCAAAAGTAAGTTAAAAAGCCATTGTGACCTGATAAACTGATCATACATCTTATTACCCCATCATGGAAAACATTTAGATTATTCATACCAAACACTACTTTGGTTATGAAACACTTGGGATTTTTATCTATAGGCTAGTAGATCAACATTATGATCTATCACATGCCAACCAAATTAATCACTCCAATTCCTAATGCCCCTTAGATGACTGCCCTATTTTTCACAACCATCAGAATGCATCCTACTAACTCCCACCATCAGGTCTTCGTTCCTTCATTCTACCCACTGAAAATGTCATTTTCTGACTTGTCTATTAAACAGTATCTGATTCTACTTATAGTCATGTAACAGAAGGACCCCATTTTCATGGTTTCTCAAATCCTTCTGTCCATAAAACTTTCAATGACTATCTGTTATGTATCTTTAACACTAAATTGGCACTTGTTTTTACTAATTATACAAATTTATGAAATATATTACAAAACAGTATCACTAACAGCTCTTAAACCCGAGTTAAATATTAACTGTTCATTCTACCTAGCTGGCAAGCAGTATGGAGTTTTAGACTCTTGCTTTGCATTTTCTTTAACTCTTTTTTACAGCATTTAGATACTTGGTATTTATTGCCTCAATTCAACATTTCTGCAAAACCAACTAAATAGAAAACAATAGCGACCCATTTATAACCATTATTATAGATTCTGTGCTAATTCTTTCCTCTGGAATTTAACTTAATAAGAGCAATTCTATTTTCTTCTATCTTCAATTCCTCCAAACAAATATAAGAGCATCCCTGTGGTCTTCAATTTTAAGGTATGTAGAACCTCATTCTGTGGCTTCTTAGGGACCATTCTAAAACAAGTGGGCTGCGAGACTATCTGTCATTCACAATACAATTATTATGTGGGTAGCTATCTTTATAGCTGGGTAAATTTAGATAAATGAAGTGTGTCAACTCAGTAATTACTAAATGTTGTATGTGAAGCAATTAAAGCATGGCTGCTTTTAGTCCCTGTTTATAAGATTTTTTAATAAATTATGATTCAAAATAATAAAGGCTGACTTGCACATGATGGAAATATAGAACAAATGTGAATACGCCCCAGAAATCATCCTACTTTCCAGAAGGTTGGGTTTTATCTTTTAGTAACCAAAGTATAACAATGAGATGAATTTTTATAGAGACATCTTCTTCCTTTGTGATTAAAAATGAACAATGCATCATGTTTTTAATATCCCCAGGAGTGTAACTGAGGCAGAGATAGTATACTCATTCATAGATTAAAGCATGATTCTACAACTGAGCAGGAACTTAGCACTCACATATTACATATTAAAACATATCTGCTTGACACACCTAATATTAAGCCATTTCTCAAAACTAGAAAAGTTTTTGAAAATTCCTTTACAAAGAACAAAATAATACAAAGTTAAATTTCCTCACAATGAACAAAATATAGCGTGCACATGCTTCTTGGTGATAAGGCTATTTCAGACAATAGTAATTTTCAGATGATGTCCTAAAGCGAGTTGATCAATACTCCCCTTTCCTTGTAAATATGTTGGAATAAGATCAAGCCATGCATTCATTTTGTTAAGGTCTATGAATTCTCATCAGTTCTGGGAACTACCAATTTCACCTATATTGATATTTGGCTTCAACTTAAAATGAAAAATCAATATTTTAGAGAAAGCATGCCTTGCTCTTCAAATATCCCTTAATAGATAAGCCACATACACACAAAAAAAATCCTCTGCCCTCTCCCTCTTCCTCTCTCCCCTCCCCTCTCTCCCTATCCATAACAGAGTGATAAGCAGCATCTGTTACTACTTCAAAGCCATTTGCTGAATGCTGAATTGTACCAAAAAAATCTGTTCATTATGTTCACCATTAAATGATTCCTTGTTAATTCTGTGTCCACTGGGTAATGCCCATCTAGAACGAAGATATGTGAAACAGGGCAACAGAAGCTGCAAATTTTTCACCAGTCCCTAATTTGAAGCTGAGCACAAGGCTGCCCACAATAAAGAAACATTTCTTGGCCTGTTTTTAAAATGCATTTATTGTTTTTCAGCTTCATACAAGTATGTTACAGTCTGGTCACACTCATTCCTCTCTGATACACCTTTGACTCCCACTCATTCCCCTCTACCAAATTCACATCTCACTTTCGTGTCTTTTTGCTTTGTTTCTGTCTTGTGACTCACCACTGGGTTTAAATAGGACTCTGGGAGTGTGCTTTCCTGTGAGGTAACTACTGGAAGTGACTTCCTCCTCAGAAATACTTCTTTGTTAATAGCTCCCCTGGGCAAGGCTGGGTCCAATGAAGTCCTTCCTCATCTGTAGCTGGATATTTACAGGCCAGTCTTGTGCAACACAACCACAATTCCTGCACATTCATGAATGCCACAGTCACATCAGGCCCCTGAGACGGGATTTCAAGTGCTTCTCCTCAACCATGGTGAGGTCTTATATTTGTCTACTTCGTTTTGATCTGGGTTTGTTTTCACTGTTGTTATTGTCATTGTTTCGTTCAGGCAGGTTCTCACTGTGTAGCTTTGGACAGCTTGAAACTTGTTCTGTAACCCAGGTTGGCCTTGAATTCACGGAGCTCTACCTGCCTCTGCTTCCTGAGTCTTAGGACTAAATGCATGTTCTACCACATTCTGTCTGGGTGTCCTGTTTTTAAATGGATTTAAACAGGAGGTAAAGTTTAGAAAAGCTGGACTTTTCTTAGGGAAGCACATCCTTTTCCATGTCATTTCTTCTTGATACATCCTGACGTGAGATCTTGGTGTCTGGTCTGAAGTTCTGATCTTGTCTCACATTAAAGAGAGGACCAGCAAGACAGAAGAAGCTGAAATTGCAACAACCAGGGATCTACTTCCCTCTGCCTTTATTTCTACATCAACAAAACCATTTGTTATTTGGAAATTTCAATAAAAGGCACAAAACATTTTCTATCAGATACAATTGTAAAAATTTACTGTATAGCTCTTTTGTCTGGATATTTTATTTTCCAAAATCTGAATGACAAATACAACTTCTCCTATATACATCTTCTCCACCCTCCGCACCCATTGAGATTTCTTCCTTTATTTTTCCCCTATCAAGTCTAGTTTGTATTGCCTGCTTGGTATTGGGAACAGGGCCTACCCTGGAGTGTGGGCAACCTACTAAGTGTCACATCATTAAGAAAATTGACTCGCTCTCTCCCAGCAACTATCAAGAATACTATTTTTATTTAATTGAAAATATATTTTTTCATACAATATATTCTGATTAGGATTTTCCCTCCCCCTACTCCTCCCAGTTCTTCCCACCCCCCCCTTCCATCTGCTTCCACACCCTATCTGTCTATCATAAGAAAACAAATAGGTATCTAAAGAACAATAGTAAAATAAAATAAATAAAAAACAAACAAATACAAATATGACAAAATAACCAAACATAAAAAAGAGCGAAAGAAAAAGCACAAGAAACAAATGTTCACACACAGAAGACTCCCATAAAAACCCAAAAGTCATAAGATAAATGCAAAGGACCTATGAGATATTAATTAATTAATCAATCAATCAATCAATCAATTAATAGAATGCCCTAACTCTACATCATGAGACAAAGAACCTCCAAAGTTCTGTTGAGTTCATTTAGTGTTGGCCATCTACTGCTCAACATGGGGCCTACACTTAACAGTGGTTTGTTTCTCCACAATGAGACTCTCTTGGAGAAAACTAAGTTTTCATTTGCCATCATCTATTGCTGGATACAACTTCTGGGTTAAAGATGAGGTGTATGTCCACTTTTCCTTTCAGCTTTAGGACCCCCTCTGGTGCAGACCCATGCAGGCCGTGTGCATGCTGCCTCAGTCTCTGTGAGTTCATATGTGCATCAGCCCCCTTGTATATCAAGAAGTTATTGATTCCTTGGTCTTCTCCATCCCCTCCGGCTCTTAAACTCTGGCTGCCTCTTCTTCCGCAGTATCCTGAGTCCTGCCAGGAGATATTTGATGGAGACATCTCTTTTAGAGCGAGTGTTCCAAAGTCTCTCACCTTCTGCCTATTATCTGGCTGTGGGTCTCTGTATTTGTTCTCGTTTACTGCAGGAGGAAGCTTCTCTGATGATGGCTGTACAAGGCATAGATCTACTTCCCTGGCTAGCATGTTTGGAGGGCTCCCAGGGAGTCACCAAAACTATTTTTAAAATTAAATTCAAAATAATGGTTAGTTCAGGGAAGTAGGAAAATAAAATAAAACAGATGTATACTAGTTTAGGTTTAGATTACTGTTAATAGGGACGGGTGGCCAAACGAATAGAAACACATGAACTGTGAACCAATGGCTGAGGGGCCCCCAACTGGATCAGGCCCTCTGAATGGGTGAGACAGTTGATTGGCCTGACCTGTCTGGGAGGCATCCAGGCAGTTGGACCGGGTCCTGTGCTCAGTGCATGAATTGGCTGTATCTGAAACCTGGGGCTTAGCAGAGACGCTTGGCTCAGCCTGGGAGGAGGGGACTAGACCTGCCTGGACTGAGTCCACCAGGTTGATCTCAATCCTGGGGGGAGTCTTTGCCCTGGAGGAGATGGAAATGGGGGGTGGACTGGGGAGAGGGGACGGGGTGGGAGGGGTGTGAACGGGGGAATTCATGGCTGATATGTAAAGTTGAATTATATTGTAAAATAAAATAAAAAAAAGAATAATAGTAAAAAAAAGATTACTGTTAAATTCTTAACTTGTGTTTAGGGTGGCATTTTTGAATAGCCATTGAATTATTAAAACCGACAAATTACTCCTATGTGACAATATTTAGCATATCTCATAAAACAAACATTAGGTCAATTTGGGGCAACTGTAGCCCAAACATGGAAAGGAAGAAAAAATATACTCCTTAGCATTTTTTTCTCTCTTGCCAATGGGAAGCAAATACAAAGAGCATTCACCACTCTGGAATCAAGTCATCTGAGTTTGTGTTCTGAATATATAACTTCTTAGCTGTGTAACCATGGATAAATTCCTAAAGGTTATGTACCCATTTCCTCAATGGTACTGGAAATGGTAGTACAAATGGTACATCGATTTTAGAGATATTTTGTGATTATGCAAATGCATGAGCCTGGTACAGAATGCTAATTAAACAAGTTGATAACTCCAAGAGATAAATAAGTACTGACTGATTATAATATGGAACTATAGAATAGAAGTTTATATATTATGCTGAAAAGTGTATGTTTCACCTGAGGATATTTTGATTGTAACAGGTCATTCCAGCTCCACTGTTTCGAAGGGATTTAATACTCTCAAAAAGAAAGCCAACTGATATAGTATTATAATAGTTTAAAAGACTATTAAAGCTAATACAAGGTGTTAATAGTGAGAAGAAACTAGGGACAGAAGTGATTAAATGGTAAAGAAACAATTGTAGTAAAGTTTTACACTGAATGTAGAACTTGAAATGACTACCAGGCATTAGGATTGCAGAATGAGTAGATGTTGACACAGAAATCACAGATGTTTCTCAATCCAGCACAATTGACAAGTTGGCCCAAATCACCCCTGAAAATACAGGAAGAATGTGTTTATAGGAAAAGATAATGAGTTCAGTGTTGGGTGTCTTGGATATATTGGCTAGGTGATGCCTACTGGATATACAGCGGGAGCTTTCTAAATAAAGAAGTGAATGTTAAAAAGTGTGAGATTCTGGGGGCTGGCAAGATAGATCAGCTGTTTGGAGCACTGACTGCTCTTCCAGAGAACAGGGGTTCAATTCCCAGCACCCACATGGTGGCTCACAACTGTCTGTAGCTACAGTTCTTGGGGCCAT
>CABHPQ010167337.1:359-36749 GCA_902168405.1 Peromyscus aztecus
TGTGTGTGTGTGTGTGTGTGTGTGTGTGTGTGTGTGTGTGTGTGTGTAGTTTATGTTTTATGTAATTAATTATAATAATTATTTTTTGTTTGTTTTTTGAAACAAGGTCTCACTGTGTAACCAGGTTGACTACAAACTCATAACCTCTCCAGACTTAGCTGGGATTACCCAGAAGGTTTTGTATTGTACTTTGTTTTAGATTTATTTTATTTATATGAATGTTTTATCAGCATATATGTGCATGCCTGGTGCCTGTGGAGATCAGAAGAAGATAATCCAATCGCCTGGAACTGGAATTAAGGACAGTTTTGAGCCACCATGTGGGTGCTGGGACCCAAACTCAAGTCCTCTGTAAAACCAAACAAGTGCCATCTCTCCAGCCCTACATTATGTATTTTAAATGCTGCTTTGGTCACATGACTTAAAAGATCTCTCAGGTTAATGCTCAGAGGCAAGGATTGCCTTGATTACTTGATAATGTCTGGCTTGGTCTGGTGATCTGGAAATGCAGGTATATATCAACACTGCAAAAAGTTTCTTACTATGTACATGACACATGCCTGTGTAAACCCACTACTCAGAGGCTAGGCAGGAAGATGGCCATGAGTCTGAGGCCAATTTGGGCTACTTAGAGAATACTAAGCCATCCAGTTACAGAGTGTTACTCTGTCTCAGCAAACAAACAGCCAATTTTTAGCCATCTTAGTGGGTATGAAGTGGAATCTCACTATATGTGCTTGCTGTATGTGTGAGGTTTGAGACAGGGTCTAACTGTGTAGCACAGGCTACCTTTAAACTCCAGCTCTTCCTGCCTCAGCCGCCTGGGAGAGGGGTAAAAAGAAAATACATGAGGAAGATTCACTCAGGTGCATATGTTCTCGAGTCAGCCTGTCTTGATTAAACTCTCTGTCTATGTAGTAGCCTGTTTTCCATCTCCATCCAGGCTATTGCTCTCTCCAAAAAAGGCATAATGTGGTAATTGGACCTAGTGACCATCAGCTGAATGATCACAAGTCTGTCTTTTATAAATTGTACCAGTTTGTTTAAGATGCAAGAGCCAAAAGTTAAGAGCAGTAGCAATATAACAATGGGACCCAACAAAGTAGAGATTAGTCAGCCATGGAGAAGCATTAAACCATGATTTGAACCATCCCTGGTTTGCTTCTCACTCCCTTTTGTGCTTCTCCAGCCCCTCCCTCACTTTGGCCATTGAGTCTTTTACTACTCCTAAATGGTCTATATAGAAACAGCATTCCTCACCCAGAGCTGCACACAATCCTCCTTGCTGAAGGAAGAGCATATCCAACCCTCGTCTGTTCTGCATTACAGCCTCAGCTGAGGATGTCAGAGACTCCTGGAAATGGGAGTTGGAGTTTTCTAACCTTTCTGTATCTATATCTGTGGCAGGGCGCATGCTGTCATAGTGCTGGCTCTGTGTGATCAGGGGTGCTGTCCCAGTTCCTAAGACCAACCAGGCTGGCTCCCAGCAGGATACTCAGGTGAGAGCTGTCACAGGCTCTCTCTTTATACATTTTGGGGATGCTGCTTCTAACTTGTAGAGTAGTTCTTTTGTATGGTAAATTAGCCTTGGGACAAGCTGTACCATCACACAGAAGCTTTTTGTATTATGGACAACCTGGGTATGAATGCAGGGTGTTAAACCCAAGGAACAAGCCCACCACATACCATTGTGGGGATTCAGATAACTCTGGGAGTCTGGGAGTACAAGGGTTTGGTCCCAGAGGGTTTATTGCCCCTGGGGGACTGTCCCTACCCAGAGGCCCTGGCCTATGACTTGTTGAAGGGTCAACAGTGCCTTAGACTGCCAGCGGCATTGCTTAGGATCAATGACTTTGGTATAGCTACCAACAACAGCAACACCTTCATAATGGGGGGGGGGGCAGCTGTGTCATAGCAGAGCCAACAAGATGTAGTCAGGTTAGGCTTGGTGGAGTTCAGGACCAGAAATGACTGGTTAAGGAGCTCCAGGAGCAGATCTCCTCCCTCAGTTGCAGCCGGACTGGTTACTGGGGGTCCTGGCGGTCAAAGGGACTGACATACCTGATGGTTGTGGGGTGCCGGGGTTCAGGGTGCTCTTCGGGGGCATGGGCTTTGGTGCTGATGGGGGGGTTTATTACCTGACTGGGCCCTATCACCGCTGGTAACTGGGTTTGAATATGCCTGATGGTTAACATCGGCCCTGGGGTCATATCTAGTGTGATAAAGTCTCAGTTCCCAAGTCTTACCAGTCCAGTCTATTTTGTTCCCCTGGTTAGTGAATTTGATAACTAATAAATTGCAGCCCCCCCCCCCCCCACTGGTGGCCCGTGGGTGTTTGGGTAAGCACTCCCTCTTATGGTCCACAGTTTACCTGCTGCCGGCCCATGGTGCATATTCCTGTCCCTGGTATACTCAAGTCCCCTGCATGGGCTGTTGTAATCAAATCCCCCCATATGGGAGGTGTCCACATAATATATCCCATGGACTTGCACCCCCAGCTGGCACAGTAGGCAGCCTCAGGGCCCACGAATTTATGCTGCTGCTACTTGGTGAGGGAGTGGGCGGGACAAACATAGAACCTGAGACTCCTAGTCTTACTTCAGTCTCTGGGGGATCTACAACCATACCCTGGAAACAGTTCCTGGTTGGACCAGTTTTCCCCCACTAGGTCACACAAATCTATGAAAAAGTCAGGGAACCATGTGTTGGGGGTTACGTTGTTGAGGAGGTACTGCTAGCAGTGGCTCCCGTCTTAGCGTTCACAATCATCCAGTTCTGATTCCAAGGCGTGAGTGGATTTCCTGCTGCTCGGGTCCCAGTGGAAAAAAATCATCAGAAGGAACCATGTCACTGCCTGTGCCACACCCAGAGCTTGAGGGCATTGCTGGATCCCTGGAGGCTTCCCATCCTTCACCCTGGTAAATCTCCTTGAGTGTGAAGGGGTCTACAGGCCTGGCATGGGTGTAGTGGATCCAGGCAGCTACACCATCGACTTTGATGGCCATGGGTGTAAGTAAACTGCAAAAACTCTGGGTTTGGTGTCCCAGGTTTCAGCACCAAAATGTTAGTAAATTGATGGCTGAAACTGCAAGGAGACAGTTCAGCCCTAGAGGGCGAGGTATCCCGGACACCTCGAGCTACTTACAACAAGAGCTCTGTCCTGAACGTGTCCCGGACACCTGGAGCTGTTTAGCACAGCTCTGATGGCTGGGACTGCAAAGAAACAGCCCAACCTTGGAAAGGAAGGTTTTCTGACTTCTCAGGAGTCAGGCCTGGAACTGCTTCAGCAAGGAAGGGTATCCTGACTCTTCCGGAAAGTCAGGATATACCTGGTGTGATGGGGGATGGTCTCCCCGCAGGACACAGCAATCCTGCTCCTCTCCTGGAGAGCCACAATCTGTGGCTCAGTGTTACCAGCTCTCTCTCGCTCAGTCCACTGTGGGACGTCCCAGCAAGGTTCTTCTGTTCAGCAGTCAATGAAGGTCTTCACCCAATACTCTTTTGAGAAAGAGTTTTATTTGGGAAGGAGGAGTCCAGGAGAGTAGCTGCCTCTACTAGGGTGGAAAGAACAGCTCACAACTGACCGGGCAGGGTGGTTTATATAGGATGTCTAGGGGGCGGAGTCAACTGTGAATAGTTAGTTTATTTTCTGCCCAGGAATTGGCCAATTTTGTGAGCAAGGGGCAGAGATGGCCCTGATTTTAGGGCCAAACTGTGTTTCTTTCACTGGCCTTTCTTGGCTTCTTGACACTACCTCTAAGGCCAGGGCACATTTCTTTCACTGACTCTGATTCTAGGGGCCAAGAGTGTTATTTTGGTACTAATCTCAGAGTCAGGGCATATTTCCTGGGTTCTGTGTTTGGGGATAAAGTGTTCATTTCTCTGGCTCAGGTCCCAAACACAGGCTGTGTTTCTTTCCCTGGTCCTGGGCCCTAGGGCCAGGATTCTGCTGTCCTGCTCTGTGATTGGTTGATTTCACAAGTCAGTTGAACAGGGGCAGAGATGGCTCTGATCTGAGCTAAACTGTGTTTCTCTCACTGGTTTTATCCGAGCCATCCTTCCCTAATTCTGGGCTCCAGGTTCAGGGTGGGTTTCTCTAGCCAGCCCCTTTTCCCTACAGTGGGTGTAGTCGGCAAGATGACAGAGGGCCCTGAGCTTTGGCTACATATGCTTGTGTGCCCATTGGACTCCTTGTATGGCATTAAGTAGATCCTGATCATCCAGTTCTGCCAAGAGATCTGTCTGCAGGCTGGGATTAATAGGGGGTGGTGTATCAAACATGATCTCATAGGGTGTCAGTCCTATTTGGTAGGGGGAATTTCTCACTTTATGTAAGGCAAAAGGGAGAAGAGCAACCAAATCCACACGAGTCTCTAAGGCTAGTTTGTATGGGTCTCCTTTAGAGTTATGTTCATGCATTCTACCTGTCCTGAACTCTGTGGTCTATAAGCACTATGTAATTTCCAATGGCTCCCCAGGGCAGTGGCTAAATTCTGACTCACCTGGGACAAAAATGCTGGTTCATTGTCTGACCCTGTCATAGCGGGAAATCCATACCTGGGCAGGATGTCTTCTAGAAGCTTCTTGGCCACTGTCTGCACCGTTTTATGCTTGGTAGGAAACACTTTTAAACACTGAAAAGGTATCCATAAACACTAACAGATATTTATATCCATAATTGCCAGGCTTTGTTTCAGTAAAGTCTACCTCCCAGTAGGCTCCAGGTTTCTTTCTTTGAAGTCTTATTCCAGGATTCTTTGAATTCGCAGTGGTGTTGGTTAGTTGACAGGCTTTACATTTGGAAACAATGTCTATGATTTTCTGGTGTCCATCCCTGATTTTTACTCTGGACTGCCTCAGTAGTTCTTGCATTCTCTGGGCTCCCATATAGGAGGCACAATGAATTTTTCAGAACATCTTTTGTCCCAGGTATTCAGGCAAAATAACCTTGTTGCTGATCGCCACTATCCCTCTAGGCACTGCACCATGGGAAGGGACTTTATCCAAGCAAGATTGTCCTTGGTGTATTAAAGAGCTTCAGGTAAGTCAGGGGGCCCTGGATCCACTAAGACCGGAGCCAAAACTGGGCCACTCTGCAGTACCACCTCCTGGGCGGTTTTGTCCATGAACTTATTGCCCTTTGGGATCAGCCCATTCCCCTTTTGGTGTCCTGGGCAATGTATTATACTCCCTTTCTTAGGACTCCATAGGGTCTTGAGAAGGGCCAGGATTTCTTCCTTATTTTTGATAGTCTTACCTTCTGTAGTCAATAGCCCCCTTTCCTTATATATTGCCCTGTGCACATGAGCAGTGGCTAATGCACAGCAGCTGTTGTGTAGATATTAACCCCTTGCCCTTGTCCCAGTTGCAGGGCTTTTTTTAAGCCACTAACTCTGCTCTGAACAGAGGTGCCTGATGGCATTGGTTCAGCCCAGACTATCTCTTCCAAGGTGGTAACCACTGCCTCTGCATACCTCTGTCCATTTTGCACAAAACTGCTTCCACCCGTGTACCAGGTGACTTCCGTGTCAGGCAGGGGAGTATCCCTCAGGTCAGGTCAGACACAGTGTACCTGAACGAAAATCCCAGAACAGTTGTGCTGGGGTGCTTCCAGGTCCGGGTCTGGTAGCAGGGAGGCCAGGTTCTGGGCCGTGAGTACCTGGAACATTATTCTGGTAGGACTGAGCAATGGAGTCTGATAATGAGTCATTCTAGTGTTACTCAGCCACCTATCGGGGGGATGCTTAAGAACTCTCTCCAAAGCATGAGGGGTAGTTATGGTGAGATTTTGTCCCAGAGTCAATTTTTCAGCATCTTTGACTAGTAGAGCCACAGCTGCTATTATACAGAGGCATGGGGGCCATCCTGCTGCAACCAGGTCTAGTTTCTTGGACAGGTAGGCCACAGGTCGCTTCCAAGGACCCAAGATTTGAATCAGGATGCCTTTGGCAATCCCTTTGTGCTCATCCACGAATGAGTAGTGGAAGGGCTTAGTTACATCTGGCAGGTCTAACGCTGGGGCCGAAAGCAGGCTTTGTTTGAGTTTGTCAAAGGCTTGCTGATAATTGTTCAGTCCACAAGAAGTCTTGCCCCTCTTTAGTTGCCTCATACAGGGGCTTAGCCAATTCAGCAAAGCCTAGAATCTACAAGTGACAAAAGCCCACTGTGCCTAGGAACTCCCTCACTTGTCTGGCAGTCGTGGGGGTTGGGATCTTAAGGACTTTTTCTTTTCGTGCATCCAAAAGCCACCGCTGTCCTCCCTTCAGGATGTACCCCAAGTATGTTACCTGTTAACAGAGCTGGGCTTTCTTAGTCAAGGCTCAATATCCCAAACTCCCCAAAGCACAAGAGTAGTTGCTTAGTCCCTTCAAGGCAGCTTTCCTGGTTGGCAGCTGCGATTAGCAGATCATCCACATACTGTTAAGAGACTAACTTCAGGGTTCTGCAGGAGGTATTCACCCAGGTTTTCATGCAGGGCTTCATCAAAGATGGTAGAATTTTTGAATTTTTGTGGCAGCCTAGTCCATGTCAGCTGACCACTGACACCAATCTCTGGGTCATGCCATTCGAAGGCAAAGTACTGCTGACTTTTGGGAGCCAGAGGCAGACTGAAGAAAGCATCCTTCAGATGTAGGACTGTGTACCATTGTCAGTCAGCAGGTAGGGAGCTGAGCAAGGTGTAAGGGTTCAGGACTGTTGGGTGGATGTCAATCATCCTTTTATTGGCCTCCCTCAGATCTTGGACTGGCCTATAATCATTAGTATAGGGCTTCTTAACAAGCAGCAGGATGTGTTACAGGCTGATTGCACAGGCCAGAGGATTTCCAAGTCAATCTCCTAATGTGTGGAGTGATGCCCTTCTTGACCTCCAAGGGCATGGGGTACTGATGGACTTTTACTGGATCTGCCCCTGGCTTGATTTCCACATAGACCTGGGGGCGATATGCTGCCAGCCCCATTCCCCAGGTCTCGGCCCAGGCTGATGGAAACTCCTGGAGTCATTCCTCTAGTCTGGGGTCAGGTATGGGAGCCACTTGGTGTAATCTATATTCTTCAGTCATGTGGTTACCAACACATGAACAGGTTTCCCATTTTCACTAAGCAATTTATCTCCTTCATCAGAAAAATGTTTCTGAGCTTTCATTTTTGGTCAGTAAATCACGCCCTAACAGGGGGTATGGGCATTCTGGAAATACCAGAAATGAGTGGGTTACCCATCCCGCGCCTAAGTCCACTGTTCATTGGGTAGTCCATGAATAGAGCTTATCCCCTGTAGTCCCTTGGACTCAAGTGTCTGTCATGAGCCCATTGGCCTTTAATACTGAATTTTGAGTTCCCATATCCACCATGAAATCAGTCCTTTTCCCCTCCACTTTTAGGTTTACCCTAGGATCAGGAGGGCGGGGGAGGGGGGGCCGCGAACCCTGTCTTCCCTAATCACTGTCCATTTCTCTCTGGCTAAGGACTTTGGTGTTGCCCTGAATCATCTTCTCAGGGCAATCTTTTGCCCAATGCCCTTCCTTCCTTCAACAAGCACACTGGTTCCTCCCTAGCCGGGGTCCTCTGTTACTTCTTGGTCTTTCTTCTGCTAATTGTCACAGTCTCCTTCAACATTCATCAGGATGAGCAGTAGTGGCTAGTAGAACACTAGCCAGATGCTGGTTCTGATGCTTTTCCTCCTTTATCTCTTTCACCTCAACACTTTCTCTTCCATTATACACTTTCTCAGCCACTGTAACTAAATCTCTAATGCTTTTCTGTCCTAGGCACTCTAACTTCTGTAGTTTCCTAATATCTGAGGCTGCCTGATTGATAAAGGTCAGAGTCAAGGTAGCTTCATTTTCCTGCGACTCTGGATCATACATGGTGTATCTCCTGAAAGCATCCTATAGTTGCTCCAGAAATGCAGCTGGACTTTCATCTTCGCCTTGCCTAACATCATAGACCTTGCTTAAATTTGCAGGCCAACGCGCAGCTGCTTTGAGACCCACCAATAGAGCCTAGCAGTAGACTAGGTGCTTCCCCTTACTTTGCTCTGTATTGTAATCCCACTCAGGACGGGTTAGGGGAATCCAGCATCTATGAGAGGCAGGGTAGTTGTGAGCTCTCCATTGGGGCCTGGAACCCATTTCCGGGCTTCCAGTTGGATTTGATCCCTCTCTTCCATGGTAAACAGCACCTGTAAAAGCTGTTGACAATCATCCCAAGTGGGATGGTGTATAAAGAGGACAGTATCAAGAAGGTTAATCAGGTCCTGGGGGTTCTCAGAAAAAGGGGCATTCTGAGATTTCCAGTTGTATAGGTCACTGGTGGCAAAGGACCAGTAGTGGAAAGGCTGATTCTCATCTTGATTGGGGGACCAACAGCTCTTAGGGGAAGGGCAACCCCACCAGGATCAGGAGTTTTTCCTCTTCATCTCCAGGTACCCCTCGCCGGTTCTCCCCCTAGGGCAGGGTCTGCAAGAACCACGGGGGTTCCAAGCATGACCACCACAGAACCGATGTCTGATGCAAACACACAGGGGTTTTATTGATTACAAGCCCGGGCTTGGTCCACGTTCCAGCACTCCAACACAGTGAGAGGAGGAGGATGGCCTGAGCCCTCAGAATGAAGGGTTTGTAAGGGGAAAATCCTGTTTCTAGTTGTGGTGTCCCTCAGCCCTTGCATGCACCTTTAATTCAAGAGCTTTCTGCTTGAATATTGTAAACAGGGTTAAATAAAGTCAACCATAGGTTAAGAGGCAGAGCCACCAATTGACAGGAGTAAAACAGAGAGTAAGAGGGAGTCAGGAGGACTGATACAGAGATGCACAGGAAGTAGAAGGGAGGGACATTCCGTTTGAGGAGTTTTGTTTGAGACAGTTTAGGAGAAAGCTCTATTTCTGGGACGTTGGCAGAGGAGGAAGGTCAGCTGGGTGTTTTCTCTGCCTCTGTGAACTAGCAGATTTTCACTCCGTTGTCTTTAATGGTAAAATAGAATGATATAGAAGGATAGAGATTTAGTTAAAAACAGTGCAGGATGATTGTTTCAGCTCCATCCATTTACCTGAAAATTCTATGATATTTTTCTTATCTGCTGAATTGTATAATGTACCATTGTATAAATATACCACATTTTCATTTTACATTCATTTGTTGATGGACATCCAATTGTTTTCCATTTCTGGCTATTATGAATAGAGCTGCAGAGAACATGGATGAGCAAGTGTTTCTGTAGTAGGATGTAAAGTCCTTTGGGTATATGCCCTAGAATGGTGTAGCTGGATCTTGAGGGAAGTTGATTCCCAGCTTCTTGAGGAACCTCCAGAGTTTCATAGTGACTGTACAAGTTTGCACTCACACTCACAATGAATAAGTGTTCCCCTTCTCCCCACAGCCTCACCAACATGTACTGCCATTTGTTTTTATTAATTGTGAACATTTTGAATTGGGCTAAGATGAAATCTGAAAATTTTAGTTTGTCTTTTCTGATGATTCAGGATGTTGTACATTTCTTTAAATGTTTCTCAGCCACTAGTATTTATTTAATGTTT
Source organism: Peromyscus aztecus (assembly GCA_902168405.1). Lineage (NCBI taxonomy): Eukaryota > Metazoa > Chordata > Mammalia > Rodentia > Cricetidae > Peromyscus > Peromyscus aztecus. The sequence goes on from CABHPQ010167337.1 coordinate 9,892, forward strand.
TTATAACTATCTGTTAGTTCTTTAAATTAGGTTATTTCCTTGACATTCCAGTACTTTGGAGTTTTGTTTTAGTTCTCTTATATTCTTGTTAGTATATGATTGGTAAAGATTTTTTCCTATTCTGTAGGCTACCTCTTTGCTTAAATGATTGTGACCTTAGCTGTACAAAAACTAGGTTTCCTGAGGTTCCATTATTATTATTGTTAGTCTTAATGCCTGTGTCCTATTTAGAAAGTCCTTTACTGTGCCAATCAGATTGAGTGTATTCCATACTTTCTCTTTTCCATCAGTTTAAGGTATTATGTCTTATGTTAATTGTGGGGGCTCACAGAGGCTTCCTAGTAAGGCCTTACTCAAGGTCAGAAAGTCTGAGCTTGCTTTGCCCAGCAGGGCTGCATAATGGGATGATTTGGCCAAGGGTGTGATTACCAGATGTTTTGAAGGGTCTACACTTGTTGATACTTTATACCTCAACCTTGGAATGGGGGGGGGTCATTTGCTCCTCCCCTTGCTGATGTATAAAGAGCCCATCATGATTAAACTAGGGGTTGCTTCATGTTGACCCAGGACCCTCCCAAAGCTATCCTGTATCTCTGTCTTTCTCATCGTCTAGGCTTATATTTCTATCTAATACTTCATTCCTCACTCCTCCCCCCAAGAACCCTTGGACAGGTCAGTACTAGTGTCTGACAGTTAATGTCCTTGATCCACTTGGAGTTGAATTTTGTGTAGAGTGATTGATGAGGCTCAGTTTCATTCTTCTGTATGTAGCTGTCCAGTGTGGTCAGCACCATTTGTTGGAGATACTGTCTTTTCTCCAATGTGTATTTTTTGGCCACTTCATCAAGAATCAGGTGGCTATAGGAGTGTATGCTTTTATCTGAGTCTTCTATTCTCTCCCATTTATCAATGTGTTTTGTTTTTATGCCACTGCCATGCTGTTGTTATTACTATAGTTCTGTAGTATAACTTGAAGTCAAGGATGGGGATCCTTCCAGCAGTGTTTTTATTGCTTAGATTGTTTTAACTGTCATTGGTCATTTTTATTTCCTTATGAGTTTTGAGATTATTATTTTCAACTTCTGTGAAGAATTGTTGGAATTTTGATGGGAATTTCATTTAATCTGTAGATTCTTTTTAGTAGGATGGCCATTTCACAGTGTTAATCCTACCAACTCATGAGTGTGGGCAGTTATTTCATCTTCTGTTGTCTTCTTCATTTCTTTGTTTAGTGTTTTAAAGTTTTTATTATACAGGTCTTTCATTTGTTCGTTAAAAGACGTGTGTGTGTGTGTGTGTGTGTGTGTGTGTGTGTGTGTGTGTGTGTGTAGCTTAGAATAACTATATTTTGAATACATAGTTTTTAGAATATATATATTCATAATATATATAATTGAGGCAGTTGTGAAAGGTACTGTTTCCGATTTCCTTTTCGATATGTTTGTCATTTGTATATAGGAAGGCTATGGATTTTAGTGTTGATTTTGTATACAGCTACTTTCCTGGAGTTTTTTGAAGTTTTTTGATGTATCAAATCATATCATCTAACAGCAGTATCTGTTGACAGTCAGAACTCACGAGAGCATCCTTCTCTGTGGAGGCAAATGTTAGAGAATGGCCATTGCTCCCAGGTCAGCAGTGGTGCACAGTAACACAATCTCCTTACTCGTACAGTACTCTAAGGAGCTAACCTTTGACCTCACAGAAGCATTAAATATCAGTTCTGTATCAGTTTACTAGAATTTAAAACAGTATTTACTAGCATGGTTTTAATAATTTTCTACCAGGCACGGATGGGCAGAAGCCTTTGCAGGTATCAGAAGTTCCCACATCAAATACATCTGTCCACATGCGTGAGTATTTCTAATATTTAGGTTTTTTTCTTCAGAATCTAGAACAAATTGTAATAGGTTTGCTTTTCCAGAAAAATATTTGAATACAATTTTCCCCCTCTTAGGTAAAAAAAGACTACTAACACTCTTTAAAGCTAAAATAGTCTCCTGGTTAAATTGAAAAAAAAAAATCCCTTTTTTGAAATTTAAGATATTCTTCTAGAGGTCAGATGAACTTAAAGCCACAACAATTCTTTTAGATATATAAGTACCTGCAGAGTTCCAAGGATACCCTTGTGTTATCTATAAACAGGTTACCGGCTAGACTTGTGAGAAATCTTCATGCAATTGAAGACAACCAGGTTTTATTAATTAAAGGCAATGTGATATACTGTCATAAATAGGATCTCAGTACCTATCTCTGAAAATGTTTTCTGGTATCAGGGAACTAGCAAGTTTTGAGCAAACTCAGAAAACCAATAAGCTTGAAGTGAAAGGTTACTTAGAACAGCCAGGGGGAAGCTAAAAGCATTGGGTCCACACCAGTAGGTTAGCGCTTACACCTCAGAAATGACAAGACAACTGAGGTGACAGGATAGGGGAGTGAAGTCTGAGGGTTTCCTTGTCTGGCAGCAGAGAGTCTGACTTACCTCTGTAGGCTACAGCTGAACGCTTTAGTGGCCAGCCCAAGCAAGAGACACAATTCTTGACTATTTGAATTTTCACCATATTTGCCCCTAAGTTGAATTGCTGTAAAGATGTTTCCTAATCTGGGGAAGTTTGTTTTCCTAAAATGTTGAATTGGTTTTGTTGTATGAATCAGGAGGAGGGTAGAATTGGTAACTTAAGAGTATAGTCATGTTTCTTTCCTCTTGTACCAGACTTTTTTGGTTGCTCAGCCTATTTTTCATTCCACATTTGATTTGGACATAATGAACACTAAGGTAGAACTTATATTTATTTCTAGGTCTCTTAATCAAGCAAGTATATAACTAGGGAATAAACAATGTAATACAAGCATATGGAGATTAATGGTACAGTAGCTAGCAATAAATTGCTCTTACCAGAGTCTTATTGTGTATGTATTTCCAGTTGTCTCAGTCCCTATAAGTTACAGTTATTAATTAAGGCCACTGAGACAAAAAGTACTTGTTATGAGCTAAGCTTAGTCCTGAGCCAACTTAGTCCTCTGCAACAGCTGTTCTGTCTTCAGAAAACAGTTGTGGGACAAAGGGAACAGAGGTGTGAAATGCACCCCATGTTAAAGCCCTGCTGTTATACTTGGCTCTGTTATCCTGATGTGCGGTTTGTTTCTTTCCCACATAGGCCCACTATGCCTGTTACATTAAATATGAATATGGCTATGCCTTCCTGGTAAGTAAGAGTTTGCTTTCTCATTAAGAACCTTTTAGTCATTGAGCAGTGCTGGCATACACACTTTTAGTCCCAGCCTTGGGGAGGCAGAGGGCTGGCAGAGGCAAGTGGATCTCTATGAGTTCAAGGCCAGTATGGTCTACAGTGTGAGTTCTAGAACAGCCAGGGCTACATAGAGAAACTTTCTCAAAAAAACTAAAAAAAAAAAAAAAAAAACCTTTTAATCTTTTCAGAAAAGCTCTTGTGTACATCCCTATTTTTTTTGTTTTTGTTTTTTAGATATTTTTAAATTGCAAGAGAACATTTAAGCTTAACTGGTTTTTCTTTTTTTTTTTTTTTTATTTAAACTTTTTTTTCATGTTACATACCAACCACGGTTCCCCCTCTCTCCCTTCCTCCTGCTCCTTCCCCATCTTCCCCCTACCCCAACCCCCATCCACTCCTCAGAGATTGTAAGGCAAAGCTTTCATGGTGAGTCAACAAAGCCTGGTACATCAAGTTGAGGCACGCCCCAGCTCCTCCCCCCTACATCAAGCTGAGCAATGTATCTCTCCATAGGGAATGGGCTCTATAAAGCCAGTTCATGAACCATGGATAAATCTTGGTCCCACTGCCAGGGGCCCCACAGACAGACCAAGCCACACAGCTGTCACCCACATTCAGAGGGCCTAGTTTGGTCTCCTGCAGGTTTCCCAGCTGTCAGTCCAGAGTCCATGAGCTCCCACTAGCTCAGATCAGCTGTCTCTGTGGGTTTCCCCACCATGATCTTGACCCCCGCCCCCATACAGTCCCTCTTTCCTTTCATCAACTGAACCCAATGTGCTCAGCCCAGTGCCTAGCCATGGATCTGCTTCCACCAGTCACTGGATGAATGCTCTATGATGACAATTAGGGTAGTCACTAATCTGATTACAGGGGAAGGCCAGTTCAGGCACCCTCTCCATTATTGTTAAGAATTTAAACTTAACCTTTATTCCAGTATTCATGCTTAATAACTGTGAGTTAACAAGCTATACAAAAGGTAGAAAAACAAGAGTGAATAATAATGAGAAATCTATCCTGCTGCTTGGTGTTTGTTGGGATCATTAATCCAACATTTGATTCATGAGACATGCACATGGATTACGCCACAGCATCTTTGATCTTCTAACTCCTTGCCTTCCTGGCTGGCTAGTTGGATGTTTAGGTCATTTCCCTTGCAGCCCTCTCAAGATGCCTCTCATGCCCTTCACAGCCAGAAAGAAGAGTTAGTGAGTATCCATTTCTCTACAGACTAACTTGAAGTTAGTAAAGGTATTTGCCAGGTATGGGCTTCTAGAATCTAACAGTTCTTTTCTCTTGGTCTTATTTTCCAGGTTTGATATCATTGGACTTTCACCAGATTCTCAGGAGGATGAATCTGGAATTAAACAGGCAGCAGAAAATGGTGAGTACCAAAAGTGTTTGTAAAGGCAAACACATTCATAAATGTTTCTAGTAGATTCAGTAGTTAAATTTTTATTAAATATTGTTTTTAGTAGATTGAATAGTTAAATTTTGATTAAATGTGATATAGTTATGTGTTTTTAAGAGCCAATCCTTTTGTCCCTTTCCCTTACTTCCTGCCTTCCTGTTCCTCCCTCCCTTTCTTTTCTCCTCCCTTCTCCCTTTGTCATACTGGGGACTAACCAAGGGCCTCACAAATACCAGACAAGCACACTGTCTCCATTCTCATTACTTTCCTTTGCCACCTACATACACTTTCTTCTCTGTAGTCAGTAGTGTCATTTATCAAATTTGAGCTCTGTCAGATAGGGATTTTGTTTTGATTGACATAAGCAAAGCTGAGTGTTGTGGTGCCCATATATAATCGCAACTCTTGGGAAGCTGAGGCAAGAGGATTGCTGTGAGATATGGCCAGCCTGGATTGCACAGCAAACCCTGTCTCAAAACAAAAACAGATAGGCAGTGGAGAAAATAGTACTGTGTTTGATAGTTGTATATAGGTATTAAAGAAAATTGAAGTAATGACAATGACATAAAGGTAACTAACGTAAAAGTCATACGAATGGCTAATGTTAGTGAAGTAATAATAGATTCCACTGATTTATCACTCAGCTTCTTACCAGCTAGTCATTTCTTATAAATTGTCTCATTTAACAGTTCTGTGAAGTTGGTATTCCATTCTCCTTTATAAGTATTGTTTTGTGAGTGGAAACAGATTAACTTACTGAGATACGTAGTTTTTAAGAACTGCACAGGAAGAGCCTTTTCTTTTACATATGTGTTGGAGTTAGACTATCTTTGGTTTTCATATAATGCAGTGACTGGCAATGACTTAGAAAAGTCTGTGGGCCACATTAGAAGAAACCAGTCCAACTGAGAATTGGTAACTGCAGAATCTTGGAGCCATGTACATGAGCTGCTCTTTCTACTTTTATATTTATTTGAAGTTTTCCAAAATAGATGAAAAATCAAAACCCAGAGAAATCATTTTATTCCTTTTAAAAACAACTTGAAATCTTTGAGATAGTTAATGTGTTTTGAATGTATTTTCTCTATCTGGGGATGTGAAACCCTGATCAGTGACTTTTTAGATAATCAGAATGTACATTAATACCAGAATCCTAGAGTCAAGGTTTTGTCTTAAGATTAAATGAGAAAAATATTTATTTTGGTATAAGTGTGTTAGAACCTGTGGAAGATAGAAGGGCTGACCTGGTTACTAAGCCCCTGAGTAAAAGAGTCTCTTTTAACAACAGAATTGGTTATTTCTTTCCTGCCAAATGAATATTGAAGGGAATGAAGGTTAGAGAGTTGGCTAGGAAGACAAGGATAGATGTGCTATTGGGTAAAGTCAGAGCTGCCTTCTGGGAAGGGCATTGTGCCTGCGCTCTTCGGTGGAATGTGACTGAATTTGGAACCCACTGCTCTACAAGTGACTGTTTTCAGTGTGGTTTGTTAAAACATTTCTGTTTTACACCATCAGTTGGTGAAACCTAGAAAATGAAGCTAAATAGTCTTCTTGGGCTCCTGGGCTGGATGGAGTTCGCGTGCCTCAAACCCACAGGGCGGCCCTCCTGACATCTGGGCTGTCTCTGCCTCAGTTCCTCCTGTGTCTTATAGTTCTTTCATTGCCTGCTGCAAAACCCACCGTCTCATGCTCTTCGTGCTGGTTGGACTGCCTTTTCTTTTTCATACAAACTTTAAGAACTAATTAAAAAAAAGAAAATTAATTTTTGTTTGTTTTGAGACAGGGCTATCCTGGCTGTCCTCACTCTGTAGACCAGGCTGGCCTCAAACTCACAGAGATCCACCTGCCTCTGCCTCCTGAGTGCTGGGATTAAAGGCTTGAGCCACTATACCCAGCTAAAATTTTTTTATAAACTAAAAATAACTTTAAATTTGGACATAGCTGTCTATAACTGCAGTTCCAGGGATTCTGACACCCTCTTCTGGACTCTGGGCACCAGACACACACAGGTACACACAGAATTTTAAATGCCTCCCCCATCATTTACTGTTTCTATTTAAACAGAATTCTAATCATTTGAATTATAGGAAAAAGTAATGCAGCAGCTTTTAAAAATATAACTAATGGTGTTAGACACTGTAAGCCACAAATTACATAATCTTTAAATGTATTCTGTTTTAAAATGACAAGTTTTACCTAATTTCCATTTAGTTTATTGGACAGAAGTATATAATGAACACTAGAACTAACCATAAATAAAAGGACATACAGCTCTCTATGAGGAGAAAGTATATAACAGGAAGTTATAGAAGTGTTAAGCTCAGCCACCCCTGGAGAGCCCGAGGAGTCACATCATGAAACTACATGCCACTTTGTGTTTTAAAGTAGAATGCTTCAAGGTGTCATTCACTTCTGTCTTTAATAGACTCTGATTCTGTTATTTTTCTCAGATTTTTAGTTATCTCAGTGGACTTTGAAAATATTTATGATATTTTTCTTGTTTTTAGTAAAAGCTTTGATAGATCAAGAGGTAAAGAATGGCATTCCCTCTAACAGAATTATTTTGGGAGGATTTTCTCAGGTAAGTTTGATTGGTGTGTCCATACCATCAGCATATTGATCTACAAGTCTGTACCTTCAATTGTGTTTCTTTGGAAGAGTCTCTTATTTGGACTTGTTACAGAATCTTAGATGATATAGGTGCTGAGTTAAAGTTGAATTGGACTGGACAAAATTTCTGCCTCATGCATTTTCATTTACTTACTTATTTTCTAGTTTCTTAGCACAGTCACATTTTTCTTTTAGATTGCCTTCGAATGGCCTGGTGTGGTGGTGCACACCTTTAATCCCAGCACTCAAGGAGGCAGAGGCTGGTGGATCTCTGTGAGTTTGAGGCCTGCCTAGTCTACAAAATGAGTTTCAGGACAGTCAAAAGGCAGACAAACCCCATCTTGAAAAACCACACACACACACACACACACACACACACACACACACACACACACACACACACACAGAGGGGGGGGGGGGGAGGGAGGAGAGGAGAGAGAAGAGATTGCTTTCAAAGTTGATTAAAAAATTGGTTGGAACCTAGACTTTTTTTTGTTTTGTTTTTTGAGACAGGGTTTCTCTATATAGCCATGGCTGTCCTGGAACTTGCTCTGTAGACCAGGCTGGCCTCAAACTCACAGAGATCCATCTACCTCTGCCTCTGCCTCCTGAATGCTGGAATCAAAGGCATGCACTACCACCGGCTGGGTAGAATATAGTCTCTTAAAGTAACCGCAATGTGCTAGTTAGGCTTCTTTTAGTGAAACAGGACTGTAAGGGGACAGGTATAAGTGCCTAGGTTTCTAAGATATAAATACGGTATTACTTGGGTTACTTTCTGATATTTGTGTTGACCTTACATCCTTCTTGGTTTGTTTTGTAGTGCTAGTGACTGCCCTAGGTCCTAGCACAAGCTGAACAAGAAGCTCTTTATCACTAAGTTATATCCCTACTTTGAACTTACATTTTTACTCACCAGTTTCTAAGTAACCTGTTCCCAGAATGCTCTAGCTTCTAATCTTCTTAGTCAATAACTATAAGAAATGTCAGAATTCTGGAATCACTTGAGACAATACACTCAATGGAATGTTGTATATATGGTAATATGGTTAATACAATACATTAAAAAGGTAATATTGATGGGACCTGCACAGTGGTTAAGAGCACTTACTCTTCCAGAGGACCCAGGTTCAATGGCAGCTCACAACTATCTGCAACTCTAGCTCCAGGGGATCTGACACCCTCACACAGACATACATACAGACAAAACAGCAATGCATGCCTTTAATCTCAGCACTTGGGAGGCATGATCTCTGAGTTTATGGCCAGCCTAGTCTATAGAACAAGTTCCAGGACAGCCAGAGAGATACACAGAGAAACTGTTTGGAAGAACAAAAGAACAAAGTAACTTTAAATAAAAAGGTGTTATTGATATATGGCCTTTGTCTAGATAATACAAAACACGCATACCCACACAAGCATAAAGGCCAAAAATTAAAGTGTAATGTGCACATAGTTGTTGTTATTTGATACTGATTACAGCCTATAAAAACTAATTCCTAGGCCTGGGGCAATGGCTCAGGCAGTAGAGCGCTTACCACAAAGCCATAAGGTGCTGAGTTTGGATCCCTGGACCCTGTGTAAAAAGCTGAGTGTGATGGCAAACCTCCCTAACCCTGGTGCTAGGGAAGTGGCAACAGACAGATCCCCTGAGCTACCTGGCCCCCCAGCCTTGAGTAAGTCCAGGTTTATTCAGAAACCAGAGACCATGCCTCAAAAAATAAGGTGGAAAACAATTGTGGAAGATACCTGACTTCAACCTCTGACCTCCACACTAACACTCCATACACCTGAGGAAACCCATTCCAGATCCTTTTAAGCAAAAAGTCACTTATAAGTGTGTAGCATCATTATATCGAGGAAACTGAAAATAAAACTACACCCTAGAAAACAGTTAGTGCTTGGCAAGCCATCAGGACTTTCTCTCCACCATCATTTTTTTCCCTGCTTATCTGTTTATTTGCCTTTCCACCAACCGTTAGCCATGTTAGCTTTTACAGCTCTGGGGTTTACATGTTGAGTTTCTAACCATATAGAGATGGCCTTGAAAGTAACTGAATTCCAGTCCCACAGTCCTGAGAGAAAGAACATCACTGCCTGGGATCAGAAAGTCTCTCAGGCCGGGCAGTCATGGCGCATGCCTTTAATCCCAGCACTTGGGAGGCACAGGCAGGCAGATCTCTGTGAGTTCGAGGCCAGCCTGGTCTACAGAGTGAGATCCAGGACAGGCTCCAAAACTGCACAGAGAAACCCTGTCTCGAAAAACCAAAAAAAAAGGGGGGGGGGGAGGAGTCTCTCATCCCATGTGGTACAGGCCTGGTCAGGGTGTGGCATCTAGATGGCTGACAGAATTATAGTTCTCTACACATGGCATGTTGTGAGCTAGGTGGGCAAATCTCTAAAGGTATCTGGTATTCCATCTGTATTATCTTAAATTTCTGTTTTGGAAAAATAGCCTAAATCTCATTTGGAGTTTATATCTAAGACTTTTCAGATAGGAAAATGAGAGAACTATAAATTCAGACTATTCTTAAGCCATGCTATGCTCTACGTGGAGATCTTATATTGGTGTGTTTTCTTGGAGGTAGAGATCCATCCACTATGAGTATATAGTTTCATTCTTTACCTGATTTGATTTTTTTCCCCTTTGGTTTTTCAAGACAAGGTTTCTCTGTGTAGTCCTGGTTATCCTGAAACTGGAAACCAGGCTGGCCTCAAACTCACAGAGATCCACCTGCCTCTTGTCTCCCAAGTGCACCCCATGCCCAGCTTACCTGGTTTGATTTAACAGAGTATATTTTCTTATGGACATTACTAATAAGAATTCTCTCACATGCTTTTGGCAGAACTGTGCTCCAGTTAACTCCCTGCTTCTGTTCCAGGGAGGCGCTTTATCTTTATACACTGCTCTTACCACGCAGCAGAAACTGGCCGGCGTCACTGCGCTCAGTTGCTGGCTTCCACTTCGGGGTTCGTTTCCACAGGTAGCTTGCGTGGTTCGAATAAATGAGATTACAGAGCTAGGACATAGCAGAAAATACTTAGGAGCAAGTCATCTTTTCTTCTAATTAATGAACTTATCTTTTTTAGAAAATTTAGGTTTATAGAAAATTTGGGAAATAAAGAGTTCTCTTATTCCTCCTTTCTGCTTCCCCTACGGTAAACATCCCACACTACAGTGGTACCTTTGCTTCAGTTGGTGAACGTACACTGAAACATCTCTACTACCCAAAGTTAATGGCTTACATCAGTTATCTTATTTTTAAAGTATTTCTTTAGACCTTTGTGGTGTATTACTGCACTTGATCTGTATATCCTTCTTGTGGTTTATATAGATAGAAGAAGAAGCTTACTGTCCTGTCTTACATTTAATTATTTGGTACATTTTAAGATACATATTCACATACACATTTTAACTCAAATTTTAAATGTTTAGTCATTTGCAGAATTTTACTATGAAATTGTAAATTATTTTAACAGTGGTGTAATATGCTATGTACCATTAGAGATGTGGAGATTAATTTCAGATTCTTTATTTTACTTCTTGTTTTTGGTGCTGGAGATTCATCTCAGACCTTGAACATGCTAGTCAAGTCCGTTACTACTGTGTTCAAGTTGCTATTCTGTTTTCTCTTGAACTGGTATATTGATAAGGCTGACCTTAAATCTGTGATCCTCTTACCCCAGCCTCCCAAGTGCTGGGATTGCAGGTATACCAATTTGCCACACTCCAAATTCATTTTCTATTCTAGATAGAGTTCAGTCTTTTTGTCATGTAGTAACTTTTCAGTGTACTATACATAATAGATTGCTAACTCTCTTATTTAATTTGGTCATAAAGTTGAGGAGAACATGACTTACCTAATGTGCCCTAATAGTTATTGATTACCTCTCATGTCAACATACTGAAAATGAAAGATGAATTAAAATGTAATTAGCTTAAAGAAACTGATTCACTGGAAACATGTATTACAATATGTGGCAAAATAATCATGTATCCCATAGGAGTTTAAATTAAAGATGTTGGGGGAACATAAGGATAGAGGGTTTACTTGATCAAAATATGTGACTGAATTATGAATAATAGCATATGCATGTATATCTATAGTTTTTAGGAGTCTGGCATGGTGCTTTACATATTTGATGAATAACATTCCTTTTATATTTGTTTTACAGGGTCCTATCAATAGCACTAATAGAGATATTTCTGTTCTCCAGTGCCATGGAGATTGTGATCCTTTAGTTCCCCTAATGTTTGGTTCTCTTACTGTTGAAAAACTAAAAACACTGATAAATCCATCCAATGTAACCTTCAAAATCTATGAAGGCATGATGCACAGTTCATGTCAGCAGGTAGGTGTCTGGAAGCAGTGATTATAGCCACGACTTTAATATCTCCCATGTTACATTTTCAAGACAAATAACACTTGGATGTTGGTGATTTAAAATGAATTCATAATTGAATCAATTTAACACAATTTTCAATGATAGCTTACTCAATTACATTTTAAAAATCTGTTACCTTTTACAAATGAGCATATAATATATATATTTGTATATAGTCCAGAGACCAATTTATAAATATACCTTTTTATTCAGTAATATTTAAGTTACAATAAATGAGAGTCTTCTTTACTGAAATGGCAGAAAGACTATGAGTAGAAGGTGATAAAGATATTTGATGAGGGGATAACTTAAATCATATGATCATCTGGGACCATAGCTGGATTGTGCTACCTTAAAAGAGGAGAACAAGATTGGGTGAGTATTAATAGAAGTCAAGAGGGATCAGGTTTTTTGGGAACTTACATTACATGCTCTTTGTCCTCTTGATGAAGTAGGAGATATAGTTACTTAGAAGAGAAAGACCTGGATGAGTTTGGGGTGCTTGTAATGGCTTCGAATAAAATTTGATTAGCCAATCGCTGGGGTATAGTCCAAGCTAACACTATTGTACAACCATTAAGCAAAGTTAAATCATTTGCTTTAGGCACAAAGGAAGTGGGTAATAATGTGATGTACACAGAAAAACCAACGTGCCTAGGATTCTAGAGAGCCCTCCATCCCCCACACCCTGAAAGGAGTTGTTGAATCCAGAAGAGTAGGGAGTCACTAAACCCTCAAGACTCGGGGGTGGCTGAAGACCCTAAGCATCTTGAGAACCATACATATAAATGAGTTCTTGTGCTGGCATTTGAAAACTTTGGGCTGATCAGCATGAATGAGAGGGTGGGGGTGGAGAATTACAGGAAACTGAGATAGGGCTTCAGAGTGTTGTAAAATAGATCTCTCTTATGTGTAGCTCTTCTCAGTGATGCAGATATAAGGTTGGAAGTTCACTGCATAGCTAGATTGTTGACCAATGAGGACCAGGAGCTTGAGGAAAGGAGGAGATGGGTTCAGACCTAGGAGGCTTCCAGGAGAAATTTACCTTCTTTTTTTTCCCAAGGACTGTCTGACATATATACATTCTTTCAAACGAGTCGCTGTATGCCATTCTTTATGAAAGGCACACACAAAAAGAGATTAGCTATGTATCATTTCATTCTAACAAGGAAATTCACTGATGCTCAGTTGTTAGTAAGTAGACATTATTAAACTTCTCTGTATAGGTTATTGTCATTCTGAACTTTCTGACTCCCCAGTGTTTTGAGTGTCAGAAAATACAGACTTCATGGAACTAGATAGTATGGGAGCATATATTTCAGTGTATAGTAATAATCCTAAGAGATTTTACAAAATTTCTATTGGGAGCCTCATTTTTCTTACACGCCCTTTTACTATAATAGTAAAACATCTCACCTACATGGATTTTACTACTAGCATTCTTGGAATTGTAATTTTTGACTTACGTAGCTGTTTATTAAATCATTTTTTTCCAAATAGGAAATGATGGATGTCAAGCAGTTCATTGATAAACTCCTACCTCCAATTGATTGACGTCACTAAGAGGCCTTGTGTAGACGTTCACCAGCATCACTGTAGTAGAGTATAAACCCTTTCCCATGCCTGATCGTAAAACTTCTAATGTTTGCAGTATTAAAATGTTTTGCAAATACATACCAATGATACAGACTAAATGGTGTCTCCCTCATGGGAAATGTGTGATCCTTTTAAGTTTCTATACATATATCTGTATTATACAATCCAGAATATACTAGTATTAAAATAGGTGAAAAGAAGCAGCTAGCTTCTTTTTCTCAAATTAATTCAGCAAAATAAAATACCACACCCAGAATTTTATTTCATCATTTGAAAATCACTAGTATGCTCACTGAAAATTTTTTCAGGTCTAAACAAGCTGTTAGGATAATCTGTAAGTGACTTGTTAATGCTGTGAGTTAGACTGTGGTTTTATTCAATTGTTTAGTCACCATGCAGTGTCTATTTTTATATGTGTAATCATATATACATGACTGTAATACATAAGGACTAGATGGTATTGCATTATCCCTGATACTAGGATAATGCTTTTTAAGTGTCAGAAAAGTAATACTGCTCTCTTCAATTAATGGTCCTTTTATTGGGGGACCAGGCTGTTCTTTTCCTTCTACTTAATTTTTCCCCTCTCAAGAAACAAAAAAAGTTTCTTTCTTGATTTTTTTCATAGAAGACCAATATTGCCTCTCTGCCATTAAAAAAAAAAAACTGTCAATATATATACTATAATTTGACATTTTGAATCACAGACATACAGTATTCTAAATCTAGGTAATGTAAAAAAACCAAACATTACTTAAGCTTATGTATTTCAAATAACTGCACTGTAGTCCAACTTTAGACTGTAGTGTTATCGGCATCTTCAGTACTGATAATAATTCTGTGGTTTTATTTTTCTGTAAAAAACTTAAAAGAGTAAATAATATCTTGGCATGTTCAGAAATAAATATTTAAGATCAGTATTGAAGTCTAATTTCTAAATCAGTTACATCTTATAGCAGAGTTTAAGTTTACATTTTCTGTACATATGTTATGATTGAAACCAAATATTGTTCAAGATGAGCAATCAGAAACTTTTATTTTTATCTGGTAACAAACTAATTTGAAATTTTCATCTTTACTGGTACAGGAGTTTTTGAGAATTAGTCTCCTGTACAAACATTAAAATAGCAATCATTTGATTTTAAATCAACATGTCCAGAATATTGGTAAAAATTATTTAAACTAATTTATGGGTAATAAAGACTGATTAGAACCTACATATATCTAATTATATATATAGTATATTTACAACACAGTTGAATATGTTGCAAAAATTATGGTCATTTATGAATTGTTGTTTTCCTGCTGTTTCCAACTGACCATGATCGTGCTAAGAAGCATCATTATAAACAGGTGCTAACTGATATGGAGATCATTTGCTATGGACTAGCTAGGATGCTAATAATGAAGCCATATGCTTATGTCTAGGTTTAAAACAATTTCAAACAATCATTTACTACTTTGCTTTACTTTGAAGAACATAAACTTACTTCAGTTATACCATCAGTGAAATTTTATTTGTGGTAAGAAATATTCTGTTGAATTCTTGTGCTGTAATGTGAGAAAATGTCATATTTCTCAGTTTCTATCAGTGTGAAATAAAATTTAATTCTGGCTTTCTTGGATTGTTTTATGATGCATTGTTTCTTTTCTTTTCTTTTTTTTTTTTTTTTTTTGAGCTGAGGATCGAACCCAGGGCCTTGTGCTTGCTAGGCAAGCGCTCTACCACTGAGCTAAATCCCCAACCGGTTTCTTTTTTTTTTTTTTTAGGAGTCTTACTACTTAGCCCTGGCTGGCCTAGAGCTTGCCTAAATTCTTTCTACTAAGTTGCTTTTGGCCATGGTGTTGTATCATGGTGTAATTACAGCAACAGCAAAGTAACTAATCATGCTGACCCGGAAGTCATGGAGATTGACCTGCCTTTGCCTCTCAAGTGCTGATATTATAGGTATATACAGGTATATACTCCCATGACCTGCTTGTTTTCCCAAGTTTTTGTATTGTTTTTTTTAAGGCAAGGTCTCCCTCATAGCCATCCGAGTCTGGCCTCGCAGTCTCAATCCTCCTGCCTCTGTCTCCTTAGTGCTGCAATGACAGGTATAGGAATGGCCATCTATGTTGAAAAGGAGGATACAAAAATGTAATCATAATGCATTGAGAGAAAAGTTTTGATGTGATGTGATTAGCTTGGAAAGGAACTAGCCATGAGAGAAAAAAATTTTACTTAATTTTAATCTGCTAAAAATTCATTCAGTGTCTTAATCTATTGGGTGTTTTCATCTTTTTTTTTTTAAACGTAGTTATCACTAGGAATTTTAAATAAATATCACATGTCAGTTATCCAAATATTTTTTTCTCCATGTATTTCATTATTGAGTTCTAACTTTTGCTAATACAGGGGTCTATTCTTTTGTGTTAAATAGTCTTTTAGTCTCTTCTTCTGAATACTTAGAGCTAACCTTTTTGTGATTTTGCTTTGTTTGATTTTGGCATAGTCCTAGTGGCAAGAGATTTTGTGATGGTTTGAATAAGAAATGTCCCCCATAGGCTCTGTCCCCAGTTGGTGGTGCTGTCTGGAGAGGTTATGTGGAGGGACAGGCTTGCTGGAAGAAGGTGTCACTGTGGTCAGTGTAAGCATTACAGCTCTGGTGGAAAGTATCCTGGCAGCTGGGAGCCAAGGAATGCCACAAAGTCATGCACAACGAATCTCACACAAAAGATTTATTGGGAGGGAAAAAAACCAGGAGGGTGGCTGCCTCTGCTTGGGCGAGAAACAGCAGCAAACTGAACCCAGGATACAGGGCTTATAGAGGTTCTAAGAATGGGGTGGAACTTTTCAGGGTGGAGATTGGTGGGATTTCATGTCTGGAGATTGGGCTTTTTACTCTGTAGGGTGGGGGGCAGGGCCTAGCAATTAGGGCAATAAGAGTATTCTGTGGGCGGAACCTGGCAGTTAGAGGTCCTTGGGGGGGGGTTGGCTACTCATGTGGCTCTAGGGACTGTCAGGCTTTGAGAGTTTAAAGCTTCCTCCCACTTCCAGTGTGCTTTCTCTGCTTCATGCTTATGGTTGAGGTGTGACCCCTCAGCTTCCAGCTTTGCCACCATGTCCACCAACTGCTGCTGTGTCTTCCCACCAAGATGGACTCTTATGTTTGAGACAGGGTCTCTCTACATAACCCTGGTCATCCTGGAACTCTTTATGTAGACCAGGCTGGCCTCAAACTCACAGATCCGCCTGCCTCTGCCTCCCAAGTACTGGAATTACATACATGCCCCACCATGCCTGGCACCAGAATAGACTCTTATCTTTCTAAACTAGTAAGCCAAAATAAGCTTTTATATATATGGGTTTTGGTTTTGGTCTTTGAGACAGGGTTTCTCTGTGTAGCTTTGCACCTTTCCTGGAACTCGCTTTGTAGACCAGGCTGGCCTCGAACTCACAGAGATCCGCCTGCCTCTGCCTCCCAAGTGCTGGGATTAAAGGCGTGTGCCACCACCGCCCGGCTGCTTTTATAGATAGATAGATAGATAGATAGATAGATAGATAGATAGATAGATAGATAGTAGATTTTGATCACAATTTTATCACAGCAACGAAAAAGTAACTAATACAGAGATGTGTAACATAAACTGTTATTTCTAACATCTATTCTTGCAGATTTACCCTGCAAAGCAGCACCACATTCCCTATGGTTTTATTTGTCAGTCAGGGTAGGATCTTATAATACAATCCTGGCTATCCTGGAACTCATAGCAGTCCTTCTACCTCAGTTTCCAAAATACTAGGATTACAGGCATGGGGCATCATACACAGTTCATGCAATGCTAAGGATCAGACCCAGGTTCTTGGTCATGCACTAGACAAACAGTCTACTGAGTAATAACCTAACTTAAGGTGTTGATACCTGTTTCATCAGCTTTGTATTAAAAAGAGTCCAGTGCATGCTTAATTAATTGTAGTCATAAATAACAGAATTTTGCCTGCTTTTATAGTAGGTAGGACTTGTTACTTTCTAGAAGTAAACATATGCAACCCTTGCCACACTATAAGAACATTTTATTTTTGTACAAATTCCTAAAACTGAAAGAGGAAATGGAACAGAGGTAAGCTGTGCCTAGGACTAGAGTTGTTGGAATTCAGATTAATTTGCCTAATTCCATAGTCATTAGCATTTTACTCTGTGCCCCCATAGGGTAATTATGTTTTAAACAAAAATGTATTTCCTATACTACAACACACTTTAAAAATGCTGAGTCATATTATGATGCAAATCATCACGCCATGCAGAAATTGAAATCTCCAGAGCCAAAGAGAATTAATAAAACAGCTTATGTGGCACATTTAACTTGAGGCTCAGATGAAGAAAGATGTGGAAATAATCTACCACTATAAAAACATGATTCTTCTAGGGGTTGCACACAAGGTGAACTAGAAAAATAGCCTGGCTTTCAACACAAAAAATAAAGGAAGCCTGTCTCTTTGGGCCTGTACACTGAATTTTAAAGGGGCAGAAATTGTCCTTTCTGAAATTCTTTAGCCAGAAACTTGTTTTCACATGAATTTTGGTCTTAAATTTATAATATATATTATATATATATGTATTATATGTATAATATTATATTGTAATACATATGGATTGGCAATGCATAAACTTAAAAATTAATAGCGAACCTCCCTGAGTCAGCCCTGCCACTGGGGCATGCGGAAGAGCAGACATTTAAAAATGCTTTGTGTAAAGTTCCATATGTTTAACCCTATTAGAAGTGAGCATGCTCAAACCAAACAACTTGCCACAAGTGAGGACCAGTGATGAAAGAGTAGAGGTTGATTATGCCCAGGACCTTGAAGAAATAGAGTCTGGGGATAGTGTATGAGAATGTTAAAAACAGCAAGGAGAAACAGCATTAAAATTCAGATTTGGGGGAAGGGGGATGAAAATCACCCACTCCAGTGAAAGATCAGTAGAGAAGTAGCCAAAATACCTGACTACACCGTAAAATGAACTGAGGTACAAAAAGTGATTTTTCAAAAAAGAATAAACATGTAATGTGTTAATTTGGAACTGACTCAGGGTATACTCAAACAATGAATATTTAAAATACACACAATATGAGGTGTGGAGATGCCTCAGTTGCAAGTGCTTGCTATTCCAGAGAATCCAGATTCAATTCCCAGCACCCCATGACTGTCAGCTCACAATTCCTTATAAATCCAACTCCAAACTTTAACTTGAGGCTCAGATGAGGAAAGATGTGGAAATAATCTACCACTATAAAAACATGATCCTTCTAAGGGTTGCCAGCATCCTTTACTGGCCCCTACACTTGCATACATATTCACTCACACATACACACAAATATATCTGTGGAGCATGTGTAAAGAAATGAGAGTAGGAATGAATGGGAGTAGGAGAAAGGACACCTGCCGTTGGTATACACTGATTATTAACCAGATAGTTTTAGTGTGTTAGAAGATAAAGTTTACCATTTTAGAGATTATACACTAGCAACTCTATTGTGTAAATAAAATTTAAATCGCCATTTACAGTTGATTACAAATGAATAAAGTTAAATTACAGGATTTGAAGGGAAAAGGAATTCTACAAAGTAACAGCAGAAGACATGACATGGTGTTTGTGGATCAGGCTATGGATAGGATGTGGTTTAAATGAATCCCCTGAGGTTCATATATTAGAATTTAACTCATTTTGGTATTAAGAGAGTTGTCTTAGTTTCCTGTTGCTATGGTAGACCACTTTGACTATTTTAGATCACAGTTCTAGGTTGCAGTCCACTGTGTAGTGAAGACAAAACAGCAGCTGTTTAAAGAGAGCTGGTCACGTTGCATTCAGTGCTCAGGAGGTTATTCCACTTTATATAGTTCAGAATCCCCTACCTTGGGCGTGGTGCTGGGGTTTTGCTCAGAGGCCAGTCTGGCAGGTGATTCTAACTTCTCTCAGGTTAACAACAATCACAAAAGCATCAACAATCGATTTTTGGACGTAGGACTTTTGGGATATGGTCAGGTTTAGTTATCAGGGTGGAAACCCTGTGATGCAGTCATGGTAGCTTAACAGTCACATGGTGGTGGCACACGCCTTTAAATCAGCACTTGGGAGGCAGAGGAAGGTGGATCTCTGTGGTGAGTTCAAGACCTGCCTGGTCTACAGAGTGAGTTCCAGAACAACCAGGGCTATACTAAGAAACTCTGTCTCAAAAATAGAAGAAGAAGGGGGGGAAGGGGGGGAAGAAGGAGGAGGAGGAGGAGGAAGAAGAAGAAGAAGAGGAAGATGAAGAAGAAGAAAGAAGAAAAGGAAAAAGAAAAAAAGTCACATGAGCTCCTTACCTCATGATATACAATGTCCTGCATCTGTTGGTACTCCCAACCAAGGAAGCTGTTACCACATCAACCTCTTTCATATGTTATCCTGTATTTTATTGTATCAAAAAACAGACTTGTATAAATTGGAAGATTTTGTATAGTAAATGCATTTATTCTCTCCACATCAATGCACAAGTTTAATGCAATTCCTATTACAATCCCAATGAGACTGTTATACACAGATAAATGTATATGATGTGAAAAGACAAGAGAACAGACTAGCTGAAATGATGCTGTAAAAGGAAAGTACAATATTTCAAAAATTATTAAATAGTGTCAGAAACCCATATTGACAGAGATAAGCATATAGATGAATGGAACAAAATAATGCTGAAAAGGCCTCACAAAGGCATAGGGGATGAGCAACTGGATAACTGTAGGCAGAGCAATTCCATCTAAACCTTACACTTCATACAGAAAATAAAAACTTGGCTCTCTCAAAGAGCCTATCCAGAAAACAAGGGTAGGTATTGTGGCACACATTTAATCCCAAAAAGGTGGGTGGATTTCTGTGAATTCAAAGCCAGGCTGGTCTACAGACCAAGTTCCAGACCAGTGCTACACAGTAAGACCCATCTCCAAAAAACAAAATATTTGCAAACTATTGTGAAGGAATTACATAAATTATATAAATGGTTCTTGAAATAGTAAAACATGAGCTACTTCATTGAGGGAGCTATATGAATGATTATTGATATCATAAACCTTAAAGGAATTGGAAGTTAGAACTACAGTAAGACTATTACATGCTTATTAGAGCACCTAAAATAATAATAATAATAATAATGATAATAATAATAATAATAATAGGGCTAGTGAGGTTGCTCAGTAGGTAAAGACACTTGCCAAGTCTGAGTTCAATTCCTGGATCCCACATGCTGGAAGAACAGCACCAACTCTCAAAAGTTGTCTGTTGTATGTGTGCCATTGCATGTGAATATATCCACACATACAGAAATAAAGGGAAATTTTAAAAAATAGTAATAATGCCAAGTACTTCATGTAGAAAAACTGGACTCATACATTGCTGGTGAGAATATAAAATGGTACAGTCATTTCAAAAAAGTTGGGATATTTCTTAAGTTGTTAGAAGGAAATCTTAAAGAATAGATTTAAAGTTAGAAGAACAACAGAGAATCAACAAAACCAAAAGTTTTTTTTTTCTTTTAAAGCCTCTGAATTGAAGAAAATAAAGACTTTCTTACTTTGGGTTACTATTACTGTGATGCAACACCATGACCAAAGCAACTTGTAGAGGAATTTTATTTCAGGTTATAGCTTACAGCTAACAATCCATCACTGAGGGAAGTCGGGACAGGAACTCAAACAGGACAGGGGCCTGGAGGCAGGAACTGATGCAGAGGCCATGGAGGAGTGCTGCTTACTGGATTGCTCCTTATGGCTTGCTCCACCTGCTTAGAGAACCCAGGACCACCAGCCCAGGGATGACATCTCCCACAATGGCTTGGTCTCTCCCATCAATCACTAATTACAAGAATGCTTTGTAGACTTGCCTGCAGCCTTGCATAGTTAAGGTGACTTTAGCTATGTCAACTTGACAAAAACTACCTGGTACACTTAGGAAGTAAGAATTAGAATACTATGAACAACTCTGTGAAAAGTGGGCAATGGAATTCGATCCACAGTGCTGTAAAAAAAAAAAAATAGCCTAGATAAAAATGAAATTCCTATAAACATACAAACTGCCCATACTGGCTCTAAGAAGACACAAACAATGAAGTTGGATCAGTTAAAAAAAATCAACAAAGAAAAGCTAGATGGTTAAGGAGGTGATTGAATTCTATCACTCTATAACACTTAAAAGAAAAACTATAGGAGGCTGTTGTTTTTGTTATTCGAAACTGCACATTAGCCCAGCATACCAGACTATATATCAAAATGGAGCCACTTATCCCAAAGTTTATCTGTTTATCTTACCTTCCAGATATCAGGGGGAAAGTCAAACTTGCCAAACAA
This sequence comes from Peromyscus aztecus, assembly GCA_902168405.1. Taxonomy (NCBI): domain Eukaryota; kingdom Metazoa; phylum Chordata; class Mammalia; order Rodentia; family Cricetidae; genus Peromyscus; species Peromyscus aztecus. The sequence continues at coordinate 31,502 of CABHPQ010167337.1, forward strand.
GCCAGTTTCAGTTAGTATACTGAAATTCACTCTCCTTAACCCACAAAAGACACATAATGTTGACTTCTGTTTTAAATTGTTCTGTGTCCTAGCTTACAAGGAAAATAACTGACCAATCTGATTTCCTTATTAGTATTCTTTAATTTCTGCTTCCTAACTTTTTTTCCTGTCTATGTAACAGCTCTTGTGATGAGCTCATCAGAACATGCATTTTTTTCCCACTCAGTGGAATAGAGTTTTATTGACTTTAAAGAGGTGTGGCAGTCAACTGAAATCGTCACATTGTAATCCTGTCCTTTCCACAATAATACTTTTCAATTATATCAAACTACCCTTTAAAGCAGTGTATAAAACCAGAATTACCAGGTACCAAGGCCACACTACAGGCCTCCATTTTTTATCAATAGAGATGGTTTTAAATTTTTTAAATTATAAGCAAACCCAATCTAAGTTCATATTTAAAAGACTAAGCTATCCAGAATTTAAGAGTGGTTCAACATATAAAACCAGCTGTATATGCCACATTAAGTGTTAAGATCATTAATTTTTTAAAGCAGCTGTAGAAAGAGAAGATAGGCTTGGTCTGACCTTAAGTGGTACCATGCTTATTCAGGTTGAGGGGACATCTTGTCACTCATGGGTGCAGATGGCTAAATGAGTGGAGATGACTTCCATAGTCAGCAAAAGAAGCTGGGAAGTATAGTCCTTCAGCAGGAAACTGACAAATAGGATAAAGGAAAATAGCACCTAATCATCTTAACACCAAATTATGATAGGAACAGCAAATTAGAACTAGGAATAGCATGCTGAGTGTCTACAAAAAAAACAGCTGACATATTCCACGATGGAAAGACGAAGCTTTCTCCCTAAGGTCAGGGACAAAGAAAAGAACTATTTTTACTTGTATTCAACAGCATACTACACGTTGTCGCACTCTGGCTACAGCTCTGCAGAGACTTACTGACCAATCAGAACTGCAGTACTGTGGAGAGATTGGAATTCTGGAGACCCACTGTCTCAGGGTTTCTATTGCCGTGAAGACACATGGCAACTCTTATAAAAGAAAACATTTTTTGAAGTGGCGGTTTATAGTTCAGAGGTTCAGTCCATTATCATGATGGCGGGGAGCATGGCAGCATGCAGGCAGACATGGTGCTGGCAACATCTGGATCAGGACAACAGGAAGTGGACTGTCTTGCTGGGAGTAGCTTGAGCATAGGAGGCCTCAAAGCACATCCCCAACAGTGACACACTTCCTCCAACAAGGCCACACCTACAAAGCCACACCTCTTAATAGTGCCACTCCCTTTGGGGGCAATTTTCTTTCAAACATCACACATACTTAACACTGGACTAGTTTCAAGCCCTCTGGAACAATTATTCCTTGCCCACCTCTGTCTAAACTGAAATCTTAGCAGACAACTGGCTTCTATCAACCCAAAAGCTAAGAACAGTATCAGATTGCTTCTTGAGCCTATAGGAAAAGCTTTCCACATCTTGCTGTAACCACCTCTGATGTTTCCACCATTTTTTTTTTCTTTTTTGGTTTTTCGAGACAGGGTTTCTCTGTGTAATTTTTGGTGCCTATCCTGGATCTCACTCTGTAGACCAGGCTGCCCTCAAACTCACAGAGATCTGCCTGCCTCTGCCTCCGGAGTGCTAGGATTAAAGACGTGCACAACTACTACTCAGCTCTGCATCAACATTCTGTATATAGAAAATCCTATGGAAGCCTGATGGCACATGCCTCCTATTCCAGCATTCAAGCAGCTGATGTGAGATGATTGCCAGTGGGCCAACATGGATTACATAGACCCTAACACACACAGAAACAAAAACCGAAGTGCAGATGCGTCTCCGTGTCTCAGCACTTGACAAAAGCACACTAGGCCCAGGATGTGATGGCTAGAAACACAACATCTTTTCAAAAACAATGATACTAGACATGGTGATATAGGCCTTGTAATCCTAACACTTGGGAGGTGGAGGCAGGAAAAGAAATTTAAGGTCAACCTCAGTTACACAGTAAGTTAGGAGTATTTTCACCCTGGAGGTGGACCTATGCTATTTTCTACTCACTCCTAAGGTTCTGATGACAAATGATTCACTCTGGGAACCAATGAGTTCATAAAACTTATTCACAGTGTATGGATGACCCTAAAGCACGAAGTCTGCCCTTTCCCCACCTGCTTCACCTGGATAATGGCTCCCATGCGGCTACACAGATAGAGCCCTGCCCGCCAGTCTTTTCCAGCCTACAGACTAGCCCTTCCCCAGGATCCTGAGGCCATATGCAATTGGGACAGAACTGCGTACAACTAGTTGGGAGAGGTGGCTGGATACTCAGGTGAGGGTCTGATGACCCTCCCCTTCCTGCCCAATTGTATGGACCTCCAACAGCAACAAGGTCAGCTATGATGAGCTTTTCCAGGTAGGCACAACTGAATTCATGAAAATGGCAGCTGTTTGGCTCTATTGATAGTGATGATCAACAGAGGCCAACCAGGGCTGTCTCAAAAACCAAACAAACAAAAAACCACTAGAGCGAATAAACCAACAGATTTGGAGGATAAGAAATCAGTACAAGAATAGTCACTGTATTTGTAAATACTAGCACCAAATAAGTTGAAAGAGATCCTCAAGAAAGAATTCCATTTACAATTGCATTCTAAAGACTAAAATACTGAGTAATTTAGCCATAGTAAAAATCATATGCTGAAAATTATATTGCCAAAAAAAAATCAAAAGTTAGCTCCAAATTAATGGAAATAATTTTAATGGGTTAGCAGACAATATTATTAAAATGACAATGGTTATTCTCCATAACCTTGGACCTGGTGATTCTTTTCTGTGATTTGACACCATTTTTGGGTACCTGAAGAGAAAAACTGCCAAGATGCTTGAATGTCATATGGAGTCTTTAAGCAACACCAGCAAGGCTATTGCAGGCAGAGTATTGGGAAGTAGCCTCAACCTTCAGTTTGTTCAAGTTTTTAAAGGCAAGGACGACAATTATGACATATACAGAAAGGCAGCTGTGGACATTGCAGCAAGCAAACATTGTTTACAGAAGTGGAAAAATAGAAGTTAAGTGTTCAGGCAGTTCTCACAATCTTTAGGTCACATTGTATAGGAATTTATGGCTGGTCTAAGTGACCAGAGACCAGGAATACTTTCACAAGATGGCATAACTATAGTTCAGTAGCCTTCTACAACAGACAATATGCCAAGTATCGAGGAAAAGCTGAATGGGAAGACAGCCTGCAGAAGAGGAAACATCCCCTAAGAGTTATATCCAAAATATAAAAAGAATTACAACACAACCTGACAGTCCAGGTAGAAGTTAGGAAAACAGGGACTGGAGAGATGGTTCAGAGGTTAAGAGCACTTGCTGCTCTTGCTAAGGAACCACATGGTGGCTTAAGGCTGCTTCTAACTCCAGTTCTGGGGATCTGACGCCCTCTTCTGGCTCCTACAAGCACCAGACATTCACAGACATAAAATAGAAAAAAATCATTTAAAAAAATTAGGCAAAATTGTACATTTTTTAAAGTGATAAATGTATAGAGTGAGGGCATGACCTCTTCAAGGTATGGTTGAGGGTAAGGTCTTTATTGTAGATATGAGGGAAACTACAGTCAGAAGCATCATGAAGAGTCCAGAGCAGGAAGACAAAGTAGTAGACTAAACATGGCCAGCAGAATGGACCCAGCCATGGCAGGGTAGAGCAAGAGAGGACCAACAGAGGGGGGCCCAGAAAGAGGACCAAGAGCCAGGATGACACATGGCTAAAACAGCATGGTTATATAAGAATCAGAAGCTGTAGGGAGGGAAGCTTGTAAATTGGAGAATTTTAGGTAAGGGGGATAGGATGAAATGAGTTAGGAAGCCAAGATGCCAGCAAGGACTCTGTAATAGGTACTTGTGATGCGAAGAGAGCACAGAGGTATGCTAATAGGTGCCACAATTAGCCATTTGTTCTAAGTTTCTTTTGGACCTGACAATAAAATTATGGAAAATTTGGAAATTGTCTAGTGGTCATAATTGTACAAACATCCCACATCTTGCTCTGGTCTCCTCATACATGAACCATAAAGACCTGTTATTTTGGTATAGAGAGAATTGTATTAGGTGGTAGATTTCAATTAATGATAATATTTTGGAATGGGGTTATAATTGAGAATAGTATGAATTGGTAGTAAATGGTTTAACTGAGCACAGACCTAGTTTTTCATGTGCCAATGAGACAATTCTTGTCCCTTTTTTTTTTAGTTTTTCAGTTCTTTTTTTTCATTTTTTTTATTAAATTCTTTATTCATTTTATATACCAACCGCGGATCCCCCCTTCTTCCCTCCTCCCGCTCCCAGCCTTTCCCCCCCAGCTCACCCCCCATTCCCTGCTCTGAAAAGGTATGGCCTCCATGGGCAGTCAGCAAAGCCTGGTACATTCAGTTGAGGCAGGTCCAAGCCCCTCCCCCTGTATCAAGGCTGTGCAAGGTGTCCCACCATAGGTAATGGCCTCCAAAAAGCCACCTCATGCACCAGGGATGGATCCTGATCCTACTGCCAGGGGCCCCTTAAACAGACCAAGCTACACAACTGTCTCACTTATGCAGAGGGCCTAGTCCAGTGTTCTCTTGTCCCTTCTTTATTAGCTCACAAGAATATTGAGGGGAAAGGTTAAAAAAAGAAAACAATGGAAAGCACGTATTGTGGATAAAACATGCTACTGAACTGTTTCATTTCAATGGAAACTGATTGGTGACTGTGTCACCCTGGGAAACTATATTTGCTCATTAGAGAAGCCCTAAAGTGTGGAAGCACACATTAGTTACTATAGTTACTACTACTCTCATAACACCGTCTTCTTTCATGCTTAGTGACACGTGTTTAATTAATAACACGATATGCGTTTTAATTAATTTTTTCATTGGAAAGAAGACATTTTGAGGCTTAATGTCTGTAATATTCATTGGCTCTTGATTTATTAAAAACTTTCACACAGGAACGAAGTAAACAACCCCAAACAATATATATGTCAGTTTTCTACCTTGGCTTTTTATTAGTCACAATTCTCAAGGCCGTCATCTTCTAAATAGGTTTCCTTCAGCAGCTGAGATGGTTCGAACAGCGGAGGCCAAGAGTGGACCCTCGATGCTCGCTCAAGCGCTTCAAAGCGGACAGCCACGCCTACTCCGATCCCTTCCGACGCCGTGCTGGCGGGGTTCCGTTGGAACCGGTTGCTGTC
>CABHPQ010167338.1:33667-46167 GCA_902168405.1 Peromyscus aztecus
TAGAAACAAAACAAGAGCAAGACACTGGATGCCTTCTGACCTCTTAACCTAACTTACCGAAAGAGGCCATTTTGGTTCTTCCAGAGGGATCTCAGCAAGTCATCAACACACGACCCATAAGTAAAGAACGCTCCTGGGCAGCCTACTCAAGAGAACCTCTCTACTCAGAGTCACCTCTTTCTAAAAGAAAGAAAGAAAATGTCCCCTGTGTGTATTTTGCTTTCTGTCAGTTCCTGTGATAGACATTTCCAGGCTTTGCTGGTTTGAAGACACCTCAATATGCATCTAATTTGCTCAGGAATGAGGTAGTCCTGAAGATATTCATTTCTGGGATTGCAGAAATGCATGTGCCTTGCTCTTCTTTCAAATTGCTTCTGTGTTTTCTTCATATTGGGTATTAACCCAAAGCCATTCCAGTGGTAGAGGAGGTCTATAAATAAATATCACAGCATTTCCTCAAGAGAAGTACTATTTTTCATTTTAATGGTGTTTTTATTATGTTTATACTTTTGTTTTTCGGTTATAAAAACACACATTTCATAGTCGGAGTAGAATAAAAATCTCCTTTCCTCATCCCAATGTTTTCACACTGTGATAACTGACCATGGTTGTCCACTTGACCAGCTGTGGAATCAACTAAAACCCAGGCAGCTGGACCTGCCTGTGAAAGAGCTTCCTGCGTGGATCATTTCAGGCGGGAAGAGCACCTGAAATCTGGTGGCAGCCACATAAAAGGACATGAAGAAAAAGAAGCTGTTGCTCTTAGCCAATTTGTCCTCAATCTTTCTGGCAAGTTCATTTATCCTGATACTGAGGGATTCCTTCACTGGTGTTAGAACCCACTTCTTCAGGATTGCGGTGTAGACTGAAGATCCGCAGTTCTCTAGGACCTGCCTGGGACTCCAGCACCAGATTGAGACTGCTGAGACGTCAGTTGTATGGACAAAACAACCGCTGGGTCCTTGACCTTTCTGCTGAAGGACATCTACTGTTGGACTACTCAGACCACAGCCTGTAAGTCACTCTATTAAATCCCATCTATATATGAAACATATATATATATATATATGAAATATATATTATATACATATAACAAATGCACAGGTCTGTCAGTTCTGTTACTCTAGAGAACACTGACTCACACATATGTTCATTTGTATATATTTATACAGAAAACATGTATATTTTGTATATCTATGTATACACATTTATTTTCTCTGATTCAAATTTATTTTTTGTAATTGGTTGGCCAGCATCTCTGGTTATGTTAGAGACACCTAAGCATTAAACACAAGTGGGTTCTGAAGCCCAGGAACGTGGAGAACCCTGCCCTGCACTCAGAACTTGGTCCCTGTGCGATGCCTGTGATAAGTGCCGTCTTGGCATTCAGGGAAATGGCCTATGAATGTCATCCCAGCTGCCCCAGCATCCTCCATGCTCCTGAAACATTTCATCTGCCGCATCCGATTCCAACTTCAGGGCTTTCGTGTCACCCCAGAGTGACTCCCCTTTCTCCTGGTCTTATTTTATGGCCTCTAATATCTGCTTCAGCTTTAACATACTGTGGTTACTGCCCGATGAAACATTAAAAGTGTAGTTGTTATTTTTAAAGCTTTTGACTTGGTTATTTTTCTGCTTTATCTTCTTTCTGTTGACTCCTCTTAGGCCCCACAGTGAGTCACTAATGTTGGAGTGGAGGCTGGAATTCCATGGTGGTACAGTTTCTGAACCAGTCTCAAGACAACTCTGTTCATATACCGAGTTTCTTATGGGTAGGTAGAGGGGATAATTGTCTTAATTAGTCATTTACTCTGCTCTGAGAACAAGAAAATGTGCTGATAGCTACATCGTGGTTTAAATCTGAACTTTCCCCTGCAGGCTGGTGTTGTGGGTGCTGGTCCCCAGCTAGTAATAAAATTTTAGGAGGCTGTGGAGTCCAGGTAGGTGAAGCAAGTCACTGGTGGTGGGTCCTTGAGGATTGTGGTGTGGCCTCTGCTCCCTGGTCAACTGCCACATCTATAGTCACTGTCCCCTACATGCTCTCAGCTCTAGAGCCCATCTCATTCTGCCCTGCCTGGTCCACTGAGATAGACCAAGACCCTAGGAAACCATGAGCCAAGAAGAGCCCATCCGTCATTAGGTTCTGCCATTACCTGCTCTGTAAGGTGACATGTAACTCACACAGGGTGTGTGGTGTGTGTAGTGCCCAGAATGCTGCGACTTCCCCATATAGGACCCATGAAAAGGAAGACACAGGGACATTTGGGTTCCGTTGGCATGGAAGGTAGAGCCAACACCAATCACTGTCCTTGAGCTTCATAAATTGTCCTTACAGATGAGGGTGGCAGCCAAACTATTGGGTGTCCCTAGGAAAGCTCTTTCTGTTTGTTGCCATCCCCATCCCTTTCTGAGTTTGTGATAGGCTCATAAGTGACCCTCAAATTGTTGTGCGTGTAGTAGTCTTCCCTTCTGAGTGGATTCCAGGAACAAGGTGAAGTCACTGGCATGCACCCCCCCCACCCCCCACCCCCCCCACCCCGCTAGCTTCAGTGTTATGACTTTTGAGACCAGCCAGACAGTAGACAGTATGTGTAATTATGACCACTCTCTCTTTAGTTCTTTTCAAATAAAGTCATTTTGTTTGAGGCAAGGTCTCACTTGGCCTTGTCTGTCCTGCAACTTGTTATGTAGACCAGGTTGGTTTCAAACTCACAGAGACTTGCCTGCCGCCACCTCCCAAGTGCTGACATCAAAGGCATGTGCCACCACGCCAAGCTCAAATAAAATCCTTTTCACCCAAATCCTTCTCTTATATTTAGAGTCCAGGTTATGAGGAAAATAATGGTATAATCAATGATGAGCTTATTTCTTAAAACACAGTATAGGGGCTGGAAAGATGGCTCAGGGGTTAAGAACACTTGCTACTCTTTCAGAGGATGTGGGTTCAGTTCCTACCACCCATATGGCTGCTCAAGATCATCTGTAACTCCAGTTCCAGGGATTTAAGATCTCTTCTGACCTCCGAGTGGGTGCTATACATATGTGGTGCACATACATACTCACCCAGGCACACACACAATACAATTACATATATTTCACAACGTAGAAATTGAATTAAGTCATGTGGTTTCTCATTTATTTCATTTTCTCATCACAGATAATGTTGGTGGTGGTAAATGAGCTCATTCACACCTTTTATGGGAGCAAGCAGAGAATTAAACTGGGGAAAACAGAAATTGACTTAAAAATTTCAAAGCAGGGTATCGCTCTGTAACCAAGGCTGGCTCAGAACTCAACATATAGTCCAAGTATCCTGCAAATTCATAGAGCTCCTCTCTCCACACCTTCCTGAGTACAGGAATTACAGGTGTGAGCCACCACAGTCTGTTGGGGAAAAAATACCTTTTGAAATGCTATTCCTTATAAAATGTAAAGGTCCTGCTGATGAAGCAGGACTGTGGTAGACACCAGCTCTGCTACATCCAGCCAGAAGCAATCACCGCAAATGTTTAAAGTCAATCAGACCAGCCATTAGATGTCATGTAAATAATGAAAGGGAGGAAGATGAGCTAGCTTAGATCATAAATAATGAAAGGGAAAAGTATCAACTGACTGAAATTTTCATCCCTCGCCTGTCTGTGTGATTAGAGACAGACGTTCCTCTCCACAATGTCTTAGGAAATCTGAATGTCACATCTTCTGTCAATTCTCATTTTTTGTTTTAATTGTAGGAAATAGAAATTTGTGAAGTTTCTACTTTCCTCTAGTCATATGAAGACCAGAAAACCCGTGTCTGTCCTGGAGTTACAACCCCAATTAAAGTAAATATACACACTGATTAAAAGTACAGGCTAATGACTAGCTCAGACTTGATAATTGTAAATAAATTGCCCTTTTGACGTGGATAATTTTTTAAACCGTTTTTATTGTGGAAATATATCCTCCTAAGATCCTGGGTAGAATGTATTTAATATGTTCAGTAGATTATTAGCTCTACAACTTCCTGAGATCCTTTCCTTGTTTTTCTTAGAGAAACATGGGACCTAGGATGGCTATTGAATGAAAAAAATGAACCAAGAGAGAAATAGGTATAGGGTTAGGAAGCACTGAATACACTGGACACATCCCCAGGCTAACTAGACAAAACCCAAGCTGGAATTTCTCTCGGGCTACCTTTTGAACTGTTTCTATGCTGTGTAGTTGGAATGAGATGTTGCCCATAGTCTTGGGTATTAGTCCTCAGTTTGTGGAGCTGGATGCGTGGCCTTGCCAAATGAAGTACATCACTGGGAGCAGGGTGGTGAGGTTTCAAAGACAACATTCTCTTCCTAGTGCACTCTTTGTATTCTGTCTATAGATAAAGAGGTAAGCTCTCGGCTCCAGCTGCCATACTTGCTGGCGGCCCTGCTTCCCTACCATGATGGTGATGGACTGTTATCTCTCCAAACTCATAAACTCAAAATAAGCAAACAATAGAAAAGTAACTAAGACATTTATTTTTGGGCATATTTGAGATCCTGGTTGTGCTGGGTCACAGAGAGCTTTCCTGGTCATGGCCACTTGGAGTTCTGTATACATCTTGTTTTTGGACATTCACTTCTTTCTCTAGGTTTGCAGAGGTTTGTTTGGTTTTTTTGGGGGGGGGGTTGTTTTTTTGTGCTATAATTCCATTAAGTGGTCTGTCTATTTGATTTGATTCCTTCTTCTACACTATGAATTCTCAGGTTTGACCTCTTGAATGCATCTTAGATCTTTGGAAATATCATTCATGTTCCTTAATTTTTGCTTACATATATGTCTGTTTAAATTATCATCTTGACTTTGTCCTCCACCCTTGGAATTCATTCTTCTGCATGGTCTTGTTTGCTAATGATGTTTTTGTTCCAGTTTTTATTTGATTGTTCAAATACTTCATTCTAAGTGTTTCTGTTTGGTCCCTTTTCAATCTTCTTGGTGTGTTTTCCTCCATATTCTGGACTTTCATTTTCAAATTTCTGTTACATTCCCTTTGAAGAATCTACTAGAGGTCTGCTTATTTGAATCTCCCAATCTTTATAAGATTTCAGATTTTGGGATCTATATCATTAAGTCTTTTAAAAAGTGACACCCTGGTTTCTTCCTCAGACACATCAGCTATCTCTGTCATTTCAGGTTCCCTTCTAGGGAAGTTGATTGGTTGGCACAGGTCATGTGTGGTGGCTATGTCATATTCTGGGTTGTGTTTCATATATCTGTTGGAGTGAGTTTTTATTTCCCCCTTTTCTGAGCCTATTTGAATGTTTCCTATGACATTTCCTAGAAGGACAGCTGAATTCAGCCAAGGGGACTAGTAAAACTTGGGGATGATTGGCAAGGGGATTCAATGAGACGATCCCACCCCGCCATGTGCTGATAGGACCAAAGGTGGTAGTGCACAGTAAGTATCAGGGCAACAGATGGAGTCAAAACTCCAGTCACTGCCTGGATTTTGTGAATTCAAAAAGGGCATAATACCCAGACTATGTGATATTTAAGGTCTGGTCTCTGATTTGAGATTCAAGTCTTAAGTAACTTCTGGGACCATAGCAATGCAGACTTGCAACCCTGCAGTAGTGACCTCTGGGGCCCCAAATGTCCGAACCACACATCCACATTTATCTTAGAGGTCACTGGAGCCAAACCTTGGGCCCTGCACTGACCTCTGAGGCTACTGGGACTGGAGGCCTGATCACAATGTATTCTCTGCTTCCACGGGAAACCTGGACACACTGTGATCTCTGATCCCACAAAATTCAGAAGCTAGAAGTCAGGGGCCTTGCATACAAAGTTAGAAATATCAAAATCATTCCAGATTTTCATCATCAACCGAAAAAGCCAGGGAAGTATGGAATGAAATATTTTGAGCTCTGAAAGTAAGTAACTATGAACCAAGAATGCTGTACTCCACTATCTTAGTTAGTGTTTTGTTGCTGTGAATAGATGCCATGACAATGGCAACTCTTACAAAGGAAAGCATTTAATAAGGACTGGCTTACAGTTCAGAGGTTTAGTCCATTATCATTAGGGCAGGAAGCATAGCGGCACACAGTTAGACATGGTGCCAGAGAGGTGGCTAGAGTTCTATGTCTGTATCAGCAGGCAGCAGGAAGAGAGAGTGACACTGAGCCTGGCTTGAGCATTTGAAACCTCAAAGTCCACCCCCAGTGACACACTTCCTCCAACAAGGCCACACCTACTCCAACAAGGCCACGCCTCCTAATAGTGCCACTCTCCATGGGCCTTTGGGACCATTTTCTTCCAAATCATTGTGTTCAATTCCTTGGTCCCCATAAACTTGTAGCAATATCATAATGCAGAAATACATTTAGTCCAGTGTCAAAAGTCCCCATAGTCTATCACAGTTTCAGCACTGTTTAAAAGTCCAAAGTCTCTTCTGAGACTCATGGAAATTCTTTACTGTAATCCCCTGTAAAATCAAAATAAAAAAGAAGATCCCACACTACCAACACATAATGCTATGGGGATTACCATTCCAAAAGGGAGGAAATGGAACATAATGAGGAAATGCTGGACTAAAGCAAGACCAAAAACCAGCTGGGCAAACTCCAAACTCTGCATCTCCATGTATGATGTCAAAGCACTCTTCAGATCTCCAACTCCTTTCAGCTTTGTTGACTGCAACACACTTCTTTCTCTTGGGCTGGTTCCACTCCATGATACCAGCACTTCTCAGCAGATATCTCCCACAGCTCTGGCATCTCCAACATTTTGGGGTCTCCAAGACAACGCAAGTTTCATGGCTTCACACACTGGCCTCTCTAGACCTCCATGGAGGGATACCTCTGACATATACTTGTCCTCATCAGCTTCCCTTAATCACAGAAGGAGATTCCATAACTCCTTTCTTCTATCCTTGACTCTAAAGCATCACATGGTGAAGCTGCCAAGTTCTGCTGCTTGCTAAAGCTGGAACATGGTCCCCCTTGTTCAATTATATTTTCACTTACTTTCTGTTTTCAGTGGTTTCCTTCATGGCTTAAACTTGGCTGTCCTGGGACTCGCTCTGTAGACCAGGCTGGTCTTGAACTCAGAGATCCACCAGCTTCTGCTTTGAGTGCTGGGATTAAAGGTGTTTACCACCATGTCCAGCCCTAAGCTCATCTTTAATTCCTTTTCGCCTTTCTAATTCCTTTTCACAAGTTGGAAGCTCAGCTGGGTTGGGTCTTGCTCCAAGGTCACCACTCCCTTTCTTCCATTTAGCATCAGGCTTTTCTTTAATCTATTTACACTTCCTGGTGCCCCTTTTCTCCTCAACCTGTACATTTTGTATTTTTCCTTGCTCACCTTGCTCCCTTGCTCCTTTTCATTATAGATCTGCATAATCATGGCCACTAAGAACAAAGCAACACAGTCAATACTAGGCTGTCTGAAAATTTCCTCTGCCAAAGATGTTAATCCACTAGAAGGTGTGGTCTTATTGGAGGAGGTGTGGCCTTGTTGGAGGAAGTATGTCACTGAGGGTGGGCTCTGAGGTTTCAGATGCTCAAGCCTGGCCCAGTGTCACTCTCTCTTCCTGCTGCCTGCTGACCCAGGTGTAGAACTCTCAGCTACTTTCCTACCACCACGTCTGCCTGCGTGCTGTCATGCTTCCTGCCATGATAATAATGGACTAAACTTTTGTTTTCCTTGATAAGAGTTGCTGTGGTCATAGTGTCTCTTCATGGCAATAGAAACCCTAACTAAGAAAGGAACCAATTTAGTTTTTCATACACAGATAAATAGATAATGATAATCTGGTACATACATAAAATGGAATGCTCTACAACTCTAAAGAAAAATGAAATCACAAAACTTGCAGGAAAACAGATGGACTTAGAATGTACACTAAGTGAGGTCACCCAAACATTCTTAGACGCAGATCCTAACCTGCAGTGTATGCATCTATATATGTATAAAATGTCTGCGTGGATATAGTCTACAATGCAAAGTCTGAGTAACAGACACTTGAGTCAGGAAAAGGGTACAAGACGAATTGTTTTCTACTTTTGTTTCTGTGGTAGATAGGTGCATGAATATATAGTTGATAATGTAAAGGCCCCTTGGCTTCAGAATGGGGCTGTTCTAACTGTGTAGAAGTTGTTGAGATGTATAGACTTTGGATCTGGGCAAGACTCCTTAGAGTTGACTGCCTCAATCTAGCCTCGTGGTGTTTTTGTTTTTGTTTTAATTTGCAAGTTCTTCACAATAAAGTGATTTTGTGTGTGTGTGTGTGTGTGTGTGTGTGTGTGTGTGTGTGTGTGTGTAGGTAGGTAGGTAGGAAGAGAGAGAGAGAATACTAGAATTATAGCCTCCATACCATTTTTATAATTAAAAAAACAGCAACACAGAAGGTCTCTGGGATGCCAATTTTGAGTTGGAAGTAAACATTTACTGAAAAATAAACATAAAGTTCCCCACAATTCAGTCCTGGAGTGCTGGCCTTGTGCACACGGCGAAGGAGCAGTGCTTGCTGGGGCCTCCAGCATCGCAAATAGTTAAAAGGTTGCTGGAAAGAAGCCACCTGCGGGGCAGACAAGTTCAGAGCTCACCTGCTGCAGTCGGTACAATCCCCTCGTGTGTCCCCTCCACAAACGTGCACTGCCAACCTCCCGTCCCCGTGCAGCTGCTCGATGAGCCTCAGATCAGAGCGCAGAAATGGGGACAAACGCTCCCACTCCAGCTCACGTGCTGCTCTACCAACTGTCAGCGATTGTAAGGTGCGTTTCTGACACTCATTCTCCCCAGGCATAAGATCCCGGAAGGTAGTTGACAGGTAAAGAGTGAGGATTTCCTGCCAAGATCCCTTCAACGGTGCAAGAAGCTACCTGCCATCACTGGAAATCAACAGAGAACCCAAAGAAAAGCAGGGCAGTAGGGAAACGGATCTTAGCTCTGGAGGCTGAAAACTGAGCTGGAAGCCAGCTGGTCCATGGGAGTGGTAGGGCTTCAGCCATCTATTCATCTGTCCGCTCAGCAGGTACCCAGGTGTGCCCTGTGCACAGAAGTGGATGTTTAAGTAGATATGGATTCAAAAACAATGAGCTGTAGGATACAGCTAACAGGGCAAGCAAGCCTGGCTCCTTTCGTGGCATTATTAGATGAGGATTAAATCCTCTGTGCATTTTCCGACTCGGTATTCTGTATTCTCTCCAGCAATGACTGTCTCGGCATGAATGTGCCAGACTGTACATCTGGTCATCGCGACACAGGTGAAAGTGGAGGTGGAAAGAGAAACAAGTAGCTTTTCAGACTCTGGAAGGAAGGCAGGATTAGCAAGAGCACTGGGCGGGCTACAAAGAGGGGATGTTCGAGCCAGTAGAAAAAGATGACTTCAGAGAAAGCTAATCCACCCCTCCCTGCCTGAAGAGTCAGCAGGATGCCTGGGGGAACATGTGAGCAGCTACTCCTCTTCTATTCCATAGTTGTCCTGTGTGTTTAAAGGGCCCACAGGCACTACCAATTGTGCTACCTGAGAATGCCTGAGATAACCCATTTGTAAGTCAAAAAGGTTAACCTTGACTTGACTGCAGAGATTTCGGTCCACTGTTGGTTGGGCCATTGACTTTAGCCCTGTGGTGTACACACTGTTTCGAAAGAATGCAGCTGAGCAAAACCTCCTATTTTATGGCCAGGATGAGAATTAAAAAGGGGAGGAGAAGGCTGGGGAGGTGGCCCAGTCAATCAACTATTTGCTGTACTAGCATGAAGACTTGAGTTCAGATCCTGAGGACTCACATACAAAGCTTGACATGGTAGTAAGTGTGTATAGTCCTAGCACTGGGGAGGCAGAAACAGTCACGGCCCCTGGAATTCAATGGCCAGACAGCCTTAATGAATTGGTGAATTCTAAGCCACCATCAACCTTTGGTGTCCGTGTGTGCATGTGCACACACACACACACACACACACACCCATGTAATACATGCATGCACACAATGCTCCACTGTGCACTGAACATCAGGGACAAGAGGACCTGCACCTTTTGTGTCCAGAGCCTGCTTACTCCACAGGAGTCCCAGGAGGACCAGCTGATCACTTACTCTTTTCCCTGAGCATCTAACAGAGGGGAGGCAGCTGACCAGCAGAAACCTTTGGAACCCTACTGTTCTCTGAGGGCTTCTTCCCAGGGATGTTTTCAAAAGGCCACCCTACACCCCATTCCAACTTGAGATGAGCATTAACAACAAAGAAGGCATTTCAGTGAACAATTTAAGGATTAATTGCTTAAAATCTAATTCCACTTTTTTCTTTAATGTTTAGTTTCAGTCACATCCAGTAATGCAGGAGACCGGAGCATACCAGCTCACTAAAGCAGCCTGGTGTTGGACTTCCTGCAGCCAAAGCCACCACATTTGAACTTTGATTTCAGCCTTGAGGGGAGGGTCCACACCACGAAGATATGCAATGCTGACTTCGCAGAAAAGCCACTTGCTCCACCCTCACCAGCACCGATGACATCAGCTCCTGGATTTTTTTTTTTTTTATATTATTGGATGAAGTAGTCACTATTCTATCAAAATTAAACATTTATCCAATGTGCCAGCTCTCTCTCTGGCCACAGCATGGTCCAAGTTGAATCACTATATAATAAATATTAATAACATGAGCTGCGGTGCTCCCTCCCCTCCACCAGACACCTCCATCAACTTAGGAACTGCCAACGTGCACAGCATAAAACTGCGAGTTAACCTCAGCATTTTCTAAAGGGCTTGGTCTCAGAAAGCTTAAGTGCTGTTCCCTCACTGGATGCTGAAACCCAGAACTGGATCAAAAATACTTGTCTCGGTGCATGCCCTGGCTTCCTCACGAACCAGGCTGCACGGGACTCAAGACTGAGGAGACTCCTCTAAAGAAGTCCACATGCTGCTTTCCCAGCCCGGCCTCTGTAGCAGAAAAGCCTACTCCAGTAAAGCCTCAGCTTCGCACAGCCGCTTCTGGTCTTACCAGTTTCTTAACATTGCTGTTTCACATGACCTGGAGCTTACCAGTGAGCCTGTGTCAGGGGTCTGTACAGTCAGATGCCAGACCATTGTCTTCCACACAGAATGAACGATCTGAGTGTCCCACGAAACACAAGCCTCTCAGGCAAGCAATACGCAGCAGTGGGTGGCTCTTGGAGTCAGAATGTTTTTCCTATTTGATTTACTTAATTGAGCTAATGGGTTCTGTGATCAGCTCAATAGCCCAGTAGCTAAGTCATCATTAGTTCTTCTCTCGGCTAACACAATAATGACCCTTAAATCGTCTCCAGCATTTCCAATTACCTTTGAAAACATGCGGAATGTCAGAAACCCTAATAGGAAACATACATGATAGGATGTTTATGGGAAGTCGCCTCTCACCTTAGTAATTTTCGCAAATTCTTTTAACTGTCGAAGAGAACGGTAAAACAAATTACAAAGTGAACAGTAGAGAAATTCAGGGAGATTCTTATCCCAGAAGTCAACGAATCTAGAATATTCAGGGTTTCTCTAGCCCAAACATCACATTTATGATGGAGAAAACCCAGTTGGATGCAAAGAAAACAGAGACAACAAATGGTTACCAAATTAGAACACCCCCTCCCCATTTCTGCTGTAAAGTATAGTTCTTTCACTAGCCTATGCACAATTAGAAATCAGGGGACTCTTAAAGAAGCTCCCAAGTCTGAGCAGCATGTGCCTCCCACCACCCCTTTCTCTGTTTCATTCTGTGTCCTCTCCACGACACTCTTCCTGATCCCGCTCTCACAGGCATGTGATGGTTAACCTTCACCGTCAACTTCACTAAATTGAGAGTCACCTGGAAGACACATTTCTGAGCAAGTCTGTTAATTCCCTGGAGGATTAACCACAGGGGAGACTCACCCTGAGCTTGAGTGCTGCCATCTCACAGGTTAGGGGTGCAACTAAACAAAAGAAATCGGAAAGCCTTTGGGCCAGCATTCCCTTCCTCTGCTTCCTGACCTGCTGAGATGTTAGCCAGCAGCCTCCAACCCCAACCAACAGGATATGGATTCCCCAGCATGCTCTGCTCCCACGGGGGACTGTCCCCTCAAACCGTGAGACAGAATAAACCCTTCCTTCCTTAAGCTACACCTTGTCAGGTATTCGGTCGAAGTCATGAGAAAAGTAACTGAATGAAGTCTGAGTACGACTCTGTGCGGTGCCATTTGCAAAGCCACAAAGTGCCCACTAGAGATGGGAGGAGGACATGGGACACACACACGACCAAGACTTTGCTCCTGGTCTGCTAGCTTGGTGTAGGTACTGTGTTGGACACCATGAGACAGCAAGGGTGGAGCGTTGAGTGCAAGTAGGATGTACAAATATTCAGCGGGGTGACTCTATAAGTCACCTCCCATTAGGTCCTGCAGCTCATTGTTAATGTTGGGATAAAGGCTAGAATCCCACAGAGGCAGTTTCTCATCAGAACTTCCCATCTGTGGTTGAATCATAAGGTTTTATGAGGTTCCCTCACCATAGCCAGAGTGAAGAGTAATG
>CABHPQ010167338.1:51167-78869 GCA_902168405.1 Peromyscus aztecus
TGGCCAATAGGTAGGTAGGAGAAAGGATAGGCGGGGCTGGCAGGCAGAGAGAATAAATAGAAGGAGAACTCTGAGAAGGAAGGAACTAGGAGTGAGAAAAGGAGAAGGAGAGGAGAACATCAGGGACCAGCCACACAGCTACACAGCAAGCCATGGAATAAGAAGAAGGTGTCTAAAATAGAGAGAGATAAAAGCCCAGAGGCAAAAGGTAGAGGGGATAATTTAAGTTAAGAAAAGCTGGCTAGAAACAAGCCAAGCTAAGGCTGGGCATTCATATGAAAGAATAAGGCTCTATGTGACTTATCTGGGAGCTGGGTAGCAGGCCCCCAATGAGCCAAAGAGTTTTTTTTTTTTTTTTAAAAAAAAAAAAAACTACCTACCTCCCATCCTCCACTCCACCTCTCTAGATCACTTTGGTTCCCTCTGAGCCTCTGTGTTGGTTTCCAGCCTGTACAATGACATGTGTCCCATGAACATTTGAGGGTCAGATGAGACATGGAGAGTGTTTGGTGGCACCTTGAAATGCTCCATGCTGTACTTCATTTCTGCAGCCCCACCCCCTTTCCTAGAGGTCAAACCCAGATTCCCACCTAGCTACATTCCTATCCTGGAGTCTTTTTTCCAAGTGATTCTTCCCAGGATCTCTGGTCTTCATTCCTCTTCCTTTCTTGCTGCTTCATCTCCTCCTCTGTCTTCTTTGAGTCTTTGAGACGAGACCTCAAGTGGCCTTGAACTCACTGTGTAGCAAAGGATGACCTTGAACTTATGATACCCCTGCCTCCACCTCCCCAGTGCAGGGGTTAGGGGTGAACACCTTCTGTACCAGCTAAGAAATATATCCAGCCCGACTTCAGGGAAACATGTCTTGGCTGTGACAGCCCCTCCATGCTTCCTACTTTGAGCTCCCCCTCTTCTTGGTTTCTTGCCATGCTCTCCCCAATGTCATCTGGTCAGCCATGTCACCTTTGGAGCTAGACTGGAGGATTCTGAGAGCGGGAACCACCCTACACACTGAGCTCTTAGTGTGCCTCACTGTAACCCCCATCACACGGTCGATACGCAACAGACATTGACTGGTAGACTGGGAGGTTCTGGTTTGCTTTTTCCTGAGATATTTTCCCCTTAGCTTCTTAAAGCAAGTTTCCAAACTGGCATGGGTGAGGAAGATGTGTCTACACAGCTAGATGAGTGCATTTGAGTACTGGCCGGCCAAGGCAGTGACACGGTCCTCCCCTTGTCTCATCGAAGGGTTATGGGGACATGATGCGCTCTGTACCTTGGCTTTTCTGAGTCTGTGTAAGGAAAGCGTGGCATTTGTGTGTGTGTGATGGGAGACTCTCTTTTCCCTTTGGGATCATAAGCCCATTCTGTGTTTGCCTATGGGCTCTCTCCAAGGTACATTCAACCAGAGATGTAAGGCTCTGATTAGTGACCTGAGCTGTCCTCCAAAGACATGGTGGAGCCCCAAGGCAGCATTTGGCAGCCCGTCACCCTATGCTGGAAGCCCTTCAGGCTGTGTTTTACAAATGAGGTTTTAAGCTGCATCATCTGAAGATGGATTTCTGTGCTCAGCCAGACATTAGCAGTACGTGGTTTGGGTTGTGCGAAATGGGAGTTTAGTGAGGTTAGTTCCCCCCTCCACCTTAGGCTAATTATTAAAGAAAGTGTGTGCAGGCCTGCAGACTCTCATAATTCATCCTGACTCGTGTTTCTCCGGAGTCAGGCCCCGTAGATCTCCGTCTGCGATGATGCGTTCATTACCAGAGGAAGGTGGTGGGACTGAGTCACAGCCTCATACTCCTCCATCTGTGATGGCGTGGGGGACCCTTGCTAGAAGAACGTGGTGGCACTGAGTCACAGCCTCAGCCTCCTCCGTGTGTGACGATGTGATTCTTGCTAGAGGAATGTGGTGGCACTGAGTCACAGCCTCAGCCTCCTCCACGAGGGATGACATGAGTGAGCATGGAGAGAAGTGTGGTGGAACCAAGTCACGGCTTCCTAGTGCAGGTGAACTCAATGAGCGTCACTCAGAAACAAGGCTGCCCTTTCTGTTCTCACTGTGCTGGAGTGAGATGTCCCAAGCCCTCTCAGGAGCAAGGTAACTACAATAGCCAGGCATTCTAGTTTGCTTTTTACTGCTACAATAGAGACACCATGGCCAAAGCAACTTGGGGAAGGGTGGCTTTATTTGGCTTCCTCATCTCAATCAGTCCATCACGAAGAGCAGATAAAGCAGGGACTCAGGCTAGAACTGCAGCAGAAGCCATGGAGAAATGCTTACCGGCTTGTTTCCCACGGCTTGTCCAATTCGCTTTTTTATACAACTCAGGACCACCTGCCCGGGGATGGCATGGCTCACCATGAGCTGGGCCCTTCCATATCAATCATTAATCAAGAAAATGCTCCACAGACTTGCCCGCAGGCCAATCTGATGGAGCCATTTTCTCAGCTGAAGTTCCATCTTCCCAGATGACTCTAGCTTGTGTCAAGTTGACAAAGAACGTAACTACCTCATCAGGTGACAGAGTTTGATGCCAATTTCAAAGAACAAACTTCAAAACTTCAGGAAGGACACAGACAAGATACCAGGTGCCCAGAATCTATTACCTTCTAAAAATCACAGTAAGAAGATCGGAATCATTTTTCTCTTTAGAGACCACCTACCTTGAAATATAGTCAACTATCCTGGAATCTTCCATTTCTACTTTCTGCTTTTTTCCCCCTCTCTCTATAGTGTCTGTGAATTTGCATTCCTATGACATATGTGTATTTTATGCATTTGAAAATTTTATATAAGGAAAGTGAGAACCGTGGCACGTAAAACTCTAAGAACATTAAAGATTTTGTGCAACACCTAATTTTAGAGGTGGAGACACTGATCCAAAACCAGGCCTGAGGTCTGTTTACAGGAAGCAAACAAATGTCCCCCAAGAGGTAAGAGGCAGGCTCGGCCCCCACCCAGTGCCCCCTCCAGCATGACTGGCATATACATTAGCTACACATCACACGGAGAGATGCTTCCATCCATCCTGGCACAATCCCATTAGTGGTTATGAGAGTCCTATTATTAGAAAACAGCTAGTGCAAGTATTCTCATCTCAAACTCGGGAAATGGAAATGGAATTGAGAGTATTTAAGTTCGCTAAATAGAACATTGGAATGGTTCTGATGTCCCCATCCTTGCCTTCAAAATGACGAGGTTAACTGGATGATCTTTGGGGCATCTCTGGCTGAAATACCCATGAAATCTAAGTCCCATGAATATTCGCCATGAGATTTGCTCTTTGCCTCTCCTGAACTATGACTCTCTTGAAGGATCTTGAACTTTTATTTTTCCAAATATAAAGTGGAGCTAATAATAATTGCCAAGCTGTGGTGACAGTAAACAAGATAATTCACATTCATTCTTTGGATAAAAAGAAATGTGAAAAGGCACTGTGAATTGTGAATCGCTTAGGCAACTTACAGCTAGCCCTGGAGGCCAAGATGAGATCAGCCTGGGATGAAGCAGGAGTTATTTGTTTGGTGGATTCTTTCTCATGGATGCTCAATTCCAAGGTGAATTTTCTACCTTTCAGACATTGGGGTCCAGGATGAACTCAGGACCACTTCTAACATTTAACAAAATGGCACATTATTAAAATGGTAATCAGCATTCACTTTAGAGAGGTAAACTCCAGCATACTCCAGGCCTGGGGTTTAATGGTATTCTGCTGCTGGTTGACACTGCAGCTACAGCAAGAACTCTGTCAGCTTGAGGACCAATTGTAAGACTTTTTGCAACATTTAAGAAATGCTTTTCATTTACTACCACTGTTTTCCCTTATAGTCTCACTAACAAATATATCTGTAAAGATCATTAGAACTGATTCCACATATGTGTGTATAGTGATGTGCACATAGGTATTTGGGTGCAGGAACATGTATGTGTGCATACATGCAGGCACCAGAGGCCACCTCAGCTGTCATCCCTCAGGCACTGCCCACTTTGGTTCTTGAGAGAGGGTCTCTGGATGAACCTGGAGCCCCTTCCGCCTCTGCTTACTCAGCACTGGGATTTTAAGTGGGCACCCGTGCCTAGCATTTGCCCAGGTGTGTTGGAGATCAAATTCAGATCCTCACGCTTGCACAGCCAGCACTTTACCTATGAAGCCATTTCCCAGCTCTCGAATTCTCATCACACGTGGACTCATGCCTCTATCACTGTATCTATTGCACAGATCGTTGAGCCACTATAGTGGTTATGGCTTGAGTAGAACAATCTAAATTTGGCTCATCATATCCCTACAGTCAAATCGTTAATTATCTCAAACTTGCAAATCCTTTTTGGGGAGCTTGTACAGCTAACAACAGCAAACGATGTCTTGCTTTGGGAAGGAATCGCTAACAGCAGACCAGGGCTATTTGGGCTGTGTAAGGAGTACCTTTGAAGAAAAGAGGAACTGGGCATGGTGGTGTACGTCTTAATCCCAGCACTGAGAGGATGAAGCAGGAAGATCACAGATTCCAGGCTATCCTGGGCTAGATAGTAAGACTCTACCTCCAAGAAGAAAGGAAGAAAGAAAGAAAGGGGAAGAAGAAAATGCATACATGAATTTTGTCTGTGTGGGAGAATCCAGCTTCAAGATAATAGCATTTCAACTTTAGTTCATATGGCAGTCACTCCTTACCTATCCCGAGGGAGTCAGTGTGTGCATTAGTCACTTTGCTCACTGCTGTGATGATGCATCTGACTGAAACAACTCAAGGAAGGGAGGGCTGATTTTCCTCCACACTTGGAGAGTACGGTCCATTATGGCAGGACCAAGAAACAGCAACTCATTGCATCAGCAGCCAAGAGGCAGAAATGAATCCCAGTGCTCAGCTTACTTTCATTATCTGCTGTGGGATACTGCTTTTGTACACTGGTTTAATAAAACACTGATTGACCAGTAGCCAGGCAGGAAGTATAGGCAGGATAAGCAGACAAAGAGAATTCTGGGAAGAGGAAGGCTGAGTCAGGAGACGCCAGCCCACCGTCCAGGGAGCAGCATGTAATGGCACACAGGTAAAGCCATGGAACACATGGCGTCATATAGATGAACAGAAATGGGCTGAGTTTAAGTGTAAAAGCTAGTCAGTAATAAGCCTGAGCTAATGGCTGAGCAGTTCTAAATAATATTAAGCCTCTATATGATTATTTTATAAAAGGCTGTGGGACTGTGGGTAAAAGATTTGTCCTGACCGCAGGCCAGGCAGGACACAGGAAATCTTCCAGCTACAATCATCAAACTTGGGGTTACAACCTGTGTTGTAAGCCAGGTCCAGCCCCACCCATCCTCAATAAGCCAATTAATAGTGCAAAACGGAAAAAGGAGGTTTCTTTTTCAATGTGACCATGTTTAAAAGAAGGACAAAGACCTCCAGTGGGCTAACTTGCCCAAGTCCACCTGCAGGACCCTGACATGAGATTAAAGTTTGAACAGAAGGTCAAGGATGCACACATTTAATCATCCCCAGTCAAGGTGTGGCACCACCCATCATTGACCCACTTTCTTCTGGGCTTCAGTATCATCCTGTAAAGTGGGCAGGCAGTTGTTAGAACTGTGCAAAATCCCATTTCAGGAGACAAGTCCCTCCTTTGGGCAACAGGGAATTGGGGTGAGGGCATTTTCCTTCTTCCAGCATAAGATTCCTGGGGAAATTTCCATTTCTTTAGGGTCCATTGAATCAACAGACTGATAGCCAGATTGAGTACCTCTTTAAAGTATTTTCATTTCTGCCAGTCCTGTTACAGTTTGTCTGTGAGGTGACTCTAGATTCTGTCAAGCTGATAATGAAGAGTAACCATTGTATATAAAAAAAAAAGTTTAAGGAATAATACATGACTTAAAATACTGAAATCTCTGCGGAATTCTGCACCAGAGTCTTAAAGGGAGAAACAATACCAAAGATTTTTTGGAGTGTGTCAGCCTGCTCTGAAGAAATCCGGCAGCCTGCAGCATGCTCAAAGGAATAAGAGACATGGGCCTGGAAGCACCATGCCTACTTGAAGTTACGCTCAATAGCTTCAGCGTGTGAAATGGTGTCATGCAGAAGAATAACTTTACCCCTCTTGGCTCCCAGGGATATGAAAGGGCAGATTTTAACTTATTATGAAGAAACATAGTAAGTGCTAAGGAGAGGAGATGGGGTCCTTGATGGTTTACCCTCAGTGGTGGAGAAAAGTGAGCACAATAAGGAAGGAAAAGCCAATTCTTGCAGGTGGTAGGGCCAAGAAATACTTGGGGTGTTCCCAGCTCAGAGGGCTATGATTATAACTATTACAGTGTGGCTTTTTTCCTCTGGACATAGCATGATCACCACATGCCATTTTAGATCCGATTACCTTGGCCTGTAGCCATGGCAACTAATTGAGCAGAACAATACAGAAGTAGCCAAGACTACGGTAATGACAATGGTAATGGAGCTATTGACACCCCCCAGAGAAGGAGGGTCACAGGACCCTTACCTGAGAGTGTAGCCGGTATTCTTCCCTGCCCTCCCTATCTACAAAGGATCTTTGTGAAGCTGGGGTGTATGGGAAGTAGAGGGGCACTCCATGATGCAGCTTTCATTAGGTCGTTATCCACGATGAGGGGATGCAGCTGTGTGCCGGCGATCTTATAACCCTGTAAGTGATGCCAGTAAATGCAGCGGTGGACCAAGCTGGGCTGGATGGAGTTGTACTTTGGTCTGTCTCACCGTGGAACTGGGGTGAGAAGACATCTGTTCGTGTCTCCCCAGGAGAGGTTAACACAGCAGCAACAAGAGACTGCCTAAATTGTGGTCCCCTGGTCTTTATTTCCTCCTCCTCTCGTGCTAGCAAGTAGCAGATACAGGCTAGCTCTGCAATTATTAATCTATGTTTTCTTCCAAAATGTTGAGACTCTCCACCATCCCTACAGCTGAACGAGACTCACATGCAGCTCTATCATGAGAAGACTACGGGAGTTCTCTGCCTCCAGAATCAGGAACTGAAAGCCCTGAGCTGTCCCTGCAACTCCAGACTTCCCTCTGCTGCCTTCTCTTCCCCTTGGGTGCCTCTAAGAACCTCAGCAGAATCCGAGAATTACAGTTAAAAACTCCAGGGTTAAGTGCTTTCTAATCCTCCTACCCAAGCCCACTTTTATGGTTGTCATATAATTCTATGACTCTTTAGCCAGATTAATAAACACTGAAGTTTTCTCCTTCGATTCTCTTCAGATTCAAGGCTTACTGAAAGAGAATTAGTGTGGATTATGTTTATGAACTTCAGAGCCAAGAAATCACAGGTTCAAGTCTCAGCTGTGTATTTGTTAGTTCTGCAACACGGGGCAGTTTGTTTAGCCTCTCTAAGCCTTGGGCTGTAGATCCAGAGCAAATATCCCCAGTTCCTGGAATTTGGGGAGGATTAAAATGATCATCTAGCAAAACCCCGAGTTCTGTTTGAGATGGGAAACAGGCACTGGAAGGGATGGCTGGGCCATTAATTAAAAAGACAAGACAAAATGGAACAGAACAGTTTCTCGCTAGTGGTGACAATTTCTTATTGTTGCTAGTGAAACATAGAAGATAAAGACTTATAATTACTTTTCAAGCTTTGGAAAAGCATCAGTCCATCAAGGGGAAGAAATCTGGTGACTTTGATACCCATTCCCAGTGTTCTCCCATTGACCCTTCCTGAAGGCACTGAACCGGGTCTGTAGCCACTGAGGACCTTTCCCCATCAATAAGCGCTGTTGTTGGAGGTCATTTCTTTCTCATCCACAGTCGCAGCCTATCTGCCCAGCCAACCTTTCCTGTACACATGTACAGTAGTGTTTGAGAAGAGAGAAGACAGAGCATGGCCTCTGCCCACAGGTAACTCAGACTTGCTGCCGTACAGTAAAGACTGCCTAGTGTCCTTCTGAAATGTGGTGCTACCTAGTAGCATGAACTGATTTATTGGTTACATAATACAGCCTATCCATCAAGAAAATTAACAGACAGCAGAAACTGCTTTGTAAGATTTGAGGGCAAGCACAACACAGGGAAATGGGTCAAAGACGAGGGTTTTTAAGCAAGTGTTCACTGTGGCTTTGAAGG
This sequence comes from Peromyscus aztecus, assembly GCA_902168405.1. Lineage (NCBI taxonomy): Eukaryota > Metazoa > Chordata > Mammalia > Rodentia > Cricetidae > Peromyscus > Peromyscus aztecus. The sequence goes on from CABHPQ010167338.1 coordinate 59,253, forward strand.
AGCCAACAGACAAACAATACCACTCCATCTTCCCATAACGTCTTAAAAAGGTAAATGCACAGATATAGATTAGGGGAACCTGCCCACGGACAGGACCAGACGTAAATGTGCTGTGGGCTTTAGGTGCTCCCTGGAAGCTCTTTACTGACTGGTTACTAGGAGACAGCATGACTCATTGTCAGCTTCCCCTCTGTGGCTGGCCAGCCAACTGTCATTTATCACTTAGCACACTGGATCAAGACTGATAGAATCTTGAGAAAAAATTATGGAGTGCTCTATTTTAGTAAGGAGGCACTAACCTGAGGAAATAAAATGATCCCCAAAGATGAGGTCTACTGAGAGCATATCCCAACACGTATCCTGTGTGTGCTAACAGCGCAGGGATTTACTAGTGATAAGGAGAAGGGTTCGAGAGAAAATACAGCACCTGATTGATTAAAATGCCGTGCATGGCCATATTGCAATCCTTGAGTGTGGTGAATCCCGTGCCTTCCTTGTGGGTTTTTATGTCCACTTTCTGAATGAATATATGTCACGAGCCAGTGATTCTGATCTCTGTGGTTAAGGACATTTATATATCCCTTTAGTAAATCTTCATTTAAGAGTCAAATAACTCTTATTCCAATTTATCATATCTTCCAAAAGAACCTACCTGCAAATTAGACTCAAGTCGTTAGCTACACTAGAAAGCTCTGTGTGATGAATCAACACATAGGCATCAGCTCTCACCCACAGTTACTGAGGGCTTTCAAAAAGAATGGTTTTGCACATTGCCATAACAACTTCAGTATTATAAGACACAAGCTTATCATATAAACATTATATGATAAACCAAGAGAGATTATTAAATACCAAAAATGGGAAATGATGCCTGAAGTACTATTGCTGTGAGTAGAGAATGACTGTCTTCAATGGGGCACAATCCACTGAGGTGGGAATCGGTGAAGGGTAATGTCCTGAGTCTGTTTAGCAAGACCCATGGAGATTTCATAGCCTTAGCTCTGCCTCAGCAAGAAAATATCAAGATGCACACAGACAGCTGGGGATAGTCCCTGAAAGAGCTGTTGATGTTCTAAATTCACTGGAGAAAGAGGTAGCTCAGGAAAGAGCATATAGTCTGTGTACTGGTTGGGGTTCTCTAGAGGAACAGAACCGACGGATGAATCTATATTAAAAGGGATGTATTAGATTGGCTTAAACTTACAGTAGTCTGGGTAGATAGTCCAACAGGGGGCTGTGTTCCCACTGCAGAGAATAAGAACTCAGTAGCTACTCAGTTCACAAGACTAGCTGTCTCCACAGTCCCAACGTGGCGCTAACAGCCCGATGGCTCCTAGAGAGCCATTGGTTTTCAGTCCACGCTGAAAGTTCAGATAATGGTGGCAAGAACAGGGTAGATAAACAGTAGGATGCCCAGGCTCTGTATAGAAGTCACAGAGTAAAGAGTGACAAAGGCTGGGGCAGTCTGAGACACAGACATGGCAGCTCGGCCATGTTGTCAGACTCACCCCGACCCTCGAAGCGCTGCCCAGATCTGCAGGGCAGGAGGCGGAAGGCCTCCTGTTTTTATTTCCTTTTATGTCCTCCAGTCCTTTGGGAGATGGGCTTGGAAGTGGTGTTAAGATGATTTATAAAAAGAAAGCCACCTGAATTTATAGGCTAAGATTTACATCTGCTCTGGAAGTATAAATCTTTTGATCCTGTTTTTACACAGAAAGAACACACATCTGAAGGCGATGACTTGGGTTCAGAGTTTCCACCAGTAACTACGAAGTTTCTTAGCCCTGCTGATCTCATTGTCTTCTTCTATGCAGGCAAGCCCCAGGGTCTTTTCTAATGCTTGCAGTAGCCCAGGGAACTGACCCTGTCATCTGGAGCTTGGTCACAGCGCAAAGGCTCAGGCATTAAAATGGATTAATCTAAATGTGTGCAAGTCTTTCTTGTAAATGTAAAAGAAAGATCTCCTCCTTAAAATCGTGTTTTTATAGCTAGCCATCTTAGACTGGCTTCTATTGCTATAACAAAATGTCACAGACTGGATACTTAACGGAGGAGAAAGGTTGGTTTGGACAGACAGTTCTGGATGCTGGTGGTCTGAGAGAAGGTGCTCATGTCTGGTGAATACATTCTCACTGCATCCTAACTCAGCAGAGACCATCACGTGACCAGTAGAGCCAGTGAGGCAGCCCAGAGCTCTCTTGCCTTCTTGCAGAACCCTGTCCTGTAATCTCATTCAATCCTTATCACTCACCTCCAAAATCCCATTAGCATATGAATTTGGAAGTGAGTTTTTCAGCACTGAACTTTCCCACCATGGTAATAGCCACAGCTAATATTGATTTTCTTTCATAGTAGCCTTAAGACGTAAACAAATAAAAATCCCCTTTTTCCTTGGGTCCCTAGATGATTACTAGATTGCTTGGGAAACAAAACACCTTCAGGGATGTGTTTCTTAGAGAAAGGAATTTTTCTTGGATTTTAAAAGGCCAACCGCTGGGACCTCAGCAGGGAGAACAGGCCCTTCCAGGAGTCATGCTGGGAAGGTGGGGGGGAATCAGTTGGCTTCTTTCTCCCCTCAAGAGAGAAGCAGGAGGGGTTCCATTGCTGAAAGACTCAGTGGACTCCAAACACATCCCAGGTAACAGGAGGGAAGACAGAGTTACTTCTTTTTGTATTGTTTAAACTTGTCAAGAGTGTGTGTGTGTGAACATCTGTGCATATGTGCTCACCCACAGAGGTCGTTATCAGCTCTCTTCCTCCATCACTCTTCATCTTCGTTTTTTTGAGACAGGATATTTCACTGAACGTGACGCTCATCAGATGGCTAACTGGCTGGCAAGTGAGCCACCGGGATTCACTGTCTCTGCCCAGGCCCCACCACTGAAGTTAGAGACGGACACCATCACACCCATCTTACACGTGTGCTGAGAATCCCCAGCCAGGTCCTCAGGCTTGCACAGCAGGCACCTTATTTGCTGAGCCGTCTCTCCAGCCCCGAGACTCATTTCTTATAAATAACCAACCCTGGTGTGCTCTGACATAGTAGCCCACATAGTTCTGTGAAATTAACTGCTCAACTTTTTTTGAAGACGTCTCTAAACTTTAGTCCCTAAATCATACTATTTATGAGGTACAAGTATCCTTGTGTTGCTGACAGTTGGCAATGGCGCTGTGATGTAATAGGAAGTGCCTGCGGCAGAGGGTCTGACATCCCAAGGACTCGTGTGTCTTTTACACAGGAGTTCCCCTACAAGCACCCTGCCAGCAATAGATAGCTTCCATTCCTCACCACATCTTTCCCTTCCTATCCTGGGCTGCAGCGTCAACCTCTCCTCCTGTGCTCCCTGCACTAGGTCCCACTTTGTACCCTTGTGCTTTGCAGTGTTCCTAAGTAAAACAGAAGTGTTTGATAGCACAGTGGGTCTGAAAAGTAAGATGACCACCAAGCGACCCCTGGAGCAAGTAGGCAAATACAGTGTCTGCACAAGGTATAACCAGGTTCACATCCAGGTTGGATAGGTGGACGGCATGAACTTCCACAACACTACTCAGGACAGTGCACAGTTTACAACGTAGTATTTACTTCTGGAATTTTCTAGCTAGTTTTCTGACCATGGTTGACCACAGGTAACTGAAAACAGAAATAGAGAGTTCACATATGGCCAGCTACAGGACTACCTGTGTTTATAACAAGCCCCCTTGATAATTCCTGAGTTTAGGTTAGTGAGGCTACTTAGGTGGGATCTTCAGGTTGATGCCAGTTATCAGAAAGACCACGTTATTTAGTATTACAATCTGGAACATCCAACCATTCCCTCTGACCTCTGAGAAGGGTGCTAGTAGTTGGAGATCAAACTCTGTGATGACTGTTGAACAGAAGGTAGAGGGGTTGCCTGTGGAAGAAGGTGAGGAAGTGTCACAAGAGGAGGAGATGGGGTGCTTGCTCATGTATGTCCTGTGTCCCTTTGACTGTTTTCTTTGGTGGTGGTGGTGGTTGTAGCATGAATCTTAAAAGGTCTTATTAATAAAAACAAACCCAGTGCCAGGTATTGGGGTGAACACTGGAAAATCAGAGAAGCAGAACAAGGTACAGCCACCTCACCTCACCAGTTCCTCAGCTGATCCTGTTTCCTCAGACTGGAAGCTTCTGAGTTCTCATCCAGAATGAATCTCAGCTGACCTGCTGCTCAAAAGCCTAAAAGCTTAACCAGCTCTAGTCCCTCATCCTCACACCTTAAATACCTTTCTGCTTCCTGCCATCACTTCCTGGGATTAAAGGCATGAGTCACCATGCCTGGCTGTTTCCAGTGTGGCCTTGAACTCACGGAGATCCAGATCTGCCTTTGGAATGCTAAGATTAAAGGTGTGTGTGCCACAATTTTCTGGCCTCTATATCTAGTGGCTGTTCTGTTCGCTGACCCTAGATGAGTTTATTAGGATGCACAATATATTGGGGAACACAATATCACCACAGGTGGTGGTGGTGGTGGTTTTGTGTGTGTGTGTGTGTGTGTGTGTGTGTGTGTGTGTGTGTGTGTGTGTGTGTAGGTATACATATACATGCACATGAAGTTCAAAAGCAAACTTCTGAGGTCTTCCAAAATGCTCTCTATCTTGTTTATGAGATAGCATCTCTCACCCCGACTAGGGGCTTGTGGTGCTTTTGAAAGAAAATAGCCCCCAAAGGGAATGGCACTATTAGGAGGTGTGGCCTTGTTGGAGTAGGTGTGGTCTTGTTAGAGGAAATATGTCACTGTGGAGGCAGGCTTTGAGGTCTCATATATGCTCAAGACACCACCTAGTGTCTTAGTTCACTTCCTGTTGCCTGCAAGATGTAGGACACTCAGCTCCTTTTCCAGCACCATGTCTGCCCTCACACCATCATGTTGCACCATGATAATGGACTGAACCTCTGACATGTAAGCCGCCACCTCAATTAAACATCTTCCTTTATAAGAGTTGCTGAGATCATGGTGTTTCTTTACAGCAATAGAAACACTGAGTAAGACAGGGCTCATCCATTTTACTAGACTAGCTGGCCCCTGGGCCCAAGGCATCCTCCTCTCTCTACCTCTCAATGCTGGGATTACAAGCATACATCACTCCCACGACTTTTTACATGTTTATGGGGCTTGAACCCAGGTCCTCATGCTTGTGAGGAAAGAACTTTGCTTCATTTCTTCAGCTTCTGCCTGTCTTTGGATTGCCAGCGTCTCCATCCCAGCCTCCTAGAGCTAAAGTGTCAGCTTGCACCCACAGAACAAAGTCTAACTCTCCCTCTGGATGTAGGCAGGAGCTTGAGAGCAGCCTGCCTGTCATGGCGTAGCACTTGTATTTAGCCCAAGGAATGCTTTCCGAGGATGCCAGCATCCCACGGCAGGAGGCAGGATCCAACCACCCAAGGCATACAAGGGTCAAAGGGTTCTTCCCTGTGGTCTGCTTCCCACTCCAGGAGCATGTTCACAGAACACGGCATTTCTCTGACAACAGCACAGGACTGAAATTGGCATGAGAGGGCCACTGGTCCAACTGCCGAGGTTCTGTTGGCAACCCCAGACTCTGGCCCAACTGCCATCGGACACGAAGGCATTTAAATCAGTTTCTGCACACCTGTGATAGCCTAACCACAACCGGGATACTTAAAACAGCAGAAACTTGTTCCTAAAGCTTTAGCGACCAGAAGTCTCGGTCATCTCCACCTCTGAGGCAGAATCCATAGTGTAGGCATCTCTTAGCTTGTGGATATATCACATCATGGTCTCTCTCTCTCTCTCTCTCTCTCTCTCTCTCTCTCGCGCGCGCGCGCGTGTGTGTGTGTGTGTGTGTGTGTGTGTGTGTGTGTATACATCTGTGTGTTTTTGAAAGAGAGAGAGAGAGAGAGAGAGAGAGAGAGAGAGAGAGAGAGAATCTCTGTGTGTGCAACCTAGCTGTGGCTCCCTCATATAAGAAAACAGGATTGGATTTAAAGTCCATGTAAAAAACCAAAGCCAGACATGGTGATGTTCTCTTAAAATCCTAGTGCTGAGGAAATGGTGACAGGTGGCTCCCTGGGGTTCACTGGTCAGTCAGCCTAGATTACTCGGTGGACGCCAGGGCAGTGAGAAAAGGAAGGCAGCACCTAATGACTGGTACCTGAAGTTGCCCTCTGGCCAACACGTGCATGAGCACACAAACAAATGTTCCACTCATCCACACAATTAAACAGTTAATGCATAAGCGCCACAAAGGTCATCCATGACAGTGTTTCCTGCTTGACACATTTAACAAATTATTACAACTCAGCTTACCCATAGGGGTTGTCCTCCCTCAAGATTCTGACCTCAGACCCAAGGCTAGCACTGGTGAGACCCCCGATGGCCACCAGCCTTGGCAAGGCTATCTGCCATTGAAGATGTGATTATCTTTCTAGTTCTTACCAACATCACTAAAAAGGACTGAAAGGGCTGGCTTGTGGTTCAGTTGGTCAAGAGCCTGATTAGTGCGTGTAAAGTCCTGTCCCTTCACAGACCACATAAACCAGGTGTGACAATGCACATCTGTAATCCCAGCACTCAGGAGGCTGAGGCAGGATGAACAGAAACTCAAGTTCATCCTGTCCTAGGTAGTGAGTTGGAGGCCTGCCTGGAATACCTGAGACTCTGGCTCAAGAGAAAAAGGTAAGACAGGAAGGGAAGAAGGGAGGGAGGGAGAGAGGGAGGGAGGGAGGGAGGGAGGGAGGGAGGGAGGGAGGGAGGGAAAGGAAGAAAAAGCAGGCAGGCAGGAAGGAAGGAAAAAGAAAAATGAGAGGCTGTCTGAGATCCTGTCAACAATCAGTCCTGATTATGAGGGAGGGAGCAGTACAGCTCTGTGAAGGAGAAATCCGTTCTGAATCCCAGTGCCTTCAGACATCCACACACAAAGAACTGTGATTGTCTGATGCTGATTTCAGACCCCGCCCATCAATTCCCACTTACGGCCTTTATTCCTTGTTTTCTGTATGTTAATGTATTCCATCTTACTGTTGTAATAAGGAGCCCAAGCTGTGTTTCTCGGGGTCATTATCACGCTCCTTAGGAAGTTAGGGCCCCCCTCCTTTGACCTTATGCTTTCTAATACCACCCAAGGTGGACCGTAATTGCCCACAAGTGTGTGTTTCATCATGTCTTATTGCTCACATGAAACCCCTTCCCCACGGGGTGAGAGAAGCAGGAGAGCTGGGTAGACAACTCTGCTGTTTGCATCAGCGCTTGTCCTTGGGATATGCTGAATCTTGGCACAGAAAGAAGTGTAAAAATGATAAATTTGTCACCTAATCTAGACCACTGCACTCCCAAGACAGCAGCGCTTTACATTAGTGGAGATTAGGATGTAACTTTTTTAATTTGGAGCCTCATTACACAGTATAAATAAAAATAGAGCTCTGGCTATATCATCTTTAATTGCTTCTAGGCAGAATGCTGATTAGCTTACCGAAGCCTTGGCCATGAGCTTCTGGGGAGCCAGCGGAGCCATCCCTTGCTTTGCAAGCAAAGTCAGAAAAGATATGTGGGTGTCATTACCACGGGGTGGGACTCTGAGGTCTGCAGTTCTTCTGTGTCACATGATGACTGGTCACAAGGTCTGAGCAGAAAGGATGATGCCAGAGAGACAGCTGCTCCATCATTAGGAGCACTTCCTGGTATCACAAAAACCCAAATCCAGTTCCCAGCACCCACATCGGGCATCTTACAACTGCCTGAAACCCCAACTCCAGGGGATCTAACTCCCTCTTCTGCAAACCAGGGTACCTGCACACGGGAAGCATATACTCACACAGACACAGACACATAAATAAAAACAAGTCCTTTTAAAAATATAATGGCGTTAACGCTGTGATGCACTCAGGTGTGAAGCAGGCAAAGTGGTGGCAGACTTTCACCCTGTGGAGGAAGGAACCCCCCCACCCCCGACCCCCACCCCCACCCTCTCCATCCCCCCCCATCCCTGCTTCATGCCCTTCTTGGGAAGATTTGAAAATAGTTGCAAATGGCTGAGGACGGACGGTTCAGCTAGCAGAGTGCTTCTCTTGCAAGCATGACAGTCTCAGCTCAGAAACCCAGCACCCACATAAAAAGCTGGGTTTGGCCAAGCATACCTGTAATCCTAGCACCTGGGAGGCAGGGGCATCCCTGGGATTGGCTGGCTGGCTAGTCTAGTTTAATCAATGGGCTCCAGGTCCCACGAGAGTCCCTGCCTTAGAACACAAAGTGGGTAGTATCTGAGGAATGCCATCTGAGGTTTTCCTCTAGTCTCCACATACATGAACACACACGTGTGATCCCACATACAAAAAAGCAGCCATGAACATATATACACACCACACATGAAAGAGAAAGAGAGGGAGAAGAAGTATAGTTTGCCCCAGCCTGGCAGAGACCCAGCAAGAGACACCGACGTGGGATGCTGGCATCACCGATTCCTTAGTGTCCTGTTTAAAGCCACTGATCGATACCAAATGAGGAGAAACCTAGTGTGGGCATGTTACAGACGATGTCCCATGAATAAATAACTCAGATAATGGCACTCGCCTTACTATGCATCTCATCTATAATTTAACAGGAATAATGCCCATTAAAAGAATACCTAGGATGATGGCTGCCAAAATAAAGAGTTAATTGGTTCTTATCTTCTGGGAAGTCTCTTGAATGAGATAGGGAGGGAAAGTGGCCATGCACGGTAACCCTGAGTACATCAGAGCACCTGGGCCGCCCCAGCGTGCAGTGGGGCTCTCCTCCAACGTCTGGTTCAAAACAGCTCCTGGCTCCAACTCGTACACCTCAGTGGGAGCTTTTAGAGAGTGCTTTTCCATTTCCACAGAGATCAAATCAGTGCCGTGAACCGATAGTCTTCACTGCTTTAAATATATTAATTAGGTGAGTGTTAAGCATTGGGGAGTATAAATAAACCCCTCCTGGGATTGCAAAGTCTCTGTGATAGACATGAAGGTGCCTGTCCTCGAGGTCCCCAACTCCTCCCTTTTGCTTAGCTCAGGCTTCAGTTACAAAGGGATGGTGGTGTTTCAGTCATGCGTGGCCACGTGAGTAAGAGAGATGAGAAGACTCCAGAGGAAGAGCTACAGCAAGATTGTTCTAGAAGAGGCAACTAACTAAAAGGCGCATTGAGGTTGGGCACAAAAGGCACCAAAGAGGGAAAGAGGGAGAGAGTGGGGGATGGAGAGATAGAGCACTGAAGGAGGAACAGAAGAGAGAAGGAGAGAGTGGGAAGAGAGGAGGGGAAATGAGAGAAGAGAGGAGGGAAGGAAGGAATAAAAGAACAAAGGAGGAAAGAAAGAAAGATGGGAAGTGAAGGAAGGAAGAAGAGGCAAAGTGGAGTCCCGGGAAGGGAGAGAGGGAGGAAAAGAGGGAGGAAGGGAGGAACCAAAGAAAGATTAAAGAAAGGAGGAAAGAAGGAAGGGAGGGAGGGAGGAAGAAGGAAGGAAGGAAGGAAGAAAGAAAGAAGGAAGGGAGGGGAGAAGGAAAGAAGGAAGGGAGGGAGGGAAGAAGAAGGAAGGAAGGAAGAAGGAAGGAAGGAAGGAAGGAAGGAAGGAAGGAAGGAAGGAAGGAAGGAAGGAAGGAAATAAATGAGAGATGGAGGAACTAGGGCCCAGAGTACCCACGAAGAAGATACCCCTGCTTTAAGGCTAATGGCATCAGGCACAAAGACATTAAATGGTTCCCCACAAAGTTCACACCACAGCCCCTGCCTCTACATTCCCAGTACAGCTCGGCTCGGCTGTTTCCCAGACTTGGAAGAGGCAACGCCAGTCACGGGCTGCACATTTGAGCTAAGAAACACGGCAGGAAAGTTCTTAAAGGCTGGCATCTCTGTCACAACATCAACTGCCTCCTCTTCAGAGTCGCTTGCGCGCTTTGCATCACAGGTAAGGCTGTGGGGTGCAGAAAGAGCTCTCAAGCTTTGTCAACTGCGCAGACTAATTTGGGGGGAATAATGCCTTTCAAGCAATGTCTGTGCTTGCATTGAATTCGTAATTGCCATATAAAATAAACTTGAGTGTGTCCCTAATGTCCTCAAGAGATGCCTAAGTACCATTTGTCGGTATTTATGGCCTGCAATCAAACGCGAGTTGAGGCCATAAATCATTACCCTGAATATAATATTTTTGTTTCATGAAAGTCTGAGCTTTCAACCCCAAAGCAACAAATCAGTCCTCTCCTTATTGAGCCTGTCACAGCCCCGTCCTGAGGACGGCCACATTTATTACCGTTGTCAGCTGCCTTGTGTGGAGGGTGTGAATATAGATTGAAAAGCAGTGCTTTGCTGGACTGGCCCAGGCAGCAGAGGTAACAAAACATGGGGACTTTCACCCCAGGGTCATGGGTTTGATGGTCTGTGGACTGATGTGGAGATCAAGTTTCCAGGGCCCCAAGAATCTGGCTGTTAACTGTCACTGTTGCTGCTAGGCCAGACACAGGGCAAAGCACTCAGCGGAGCTGCGGACTGAACTCTGAGCCTTGCTCCTGACCCCTAAGGCGCTCTGGGCTTCTCCATGGACAGGACTCTTTCCCTGGGACCTGCACTGTGTTATCTTCTGAGGGACGTTCAGGATGCCGGAGACCAGGAGACATTCACTGGCTTGTGGTAGAGGGAAGTTTCCCGCCTCCTCCGGGGGCTTGCTTTTGACAGATTTGACAAAACCCTAAAAATGCCTCTTCTAAAATAAGAAACCTCTTCCTTAGCTCTCAGAGAGGTGCCAGCAGGTCACGGCCTCCAAGGAGCAACGCCGTTGAAAGACAGGCGAAGCCAGACCTGAAAAATGTCATCTGTCCCAGAGGAAAGAGCTGGGTGTGGTAAGACTTCTTTTAAGTTACAGTCATCTGAGTGTGTCCCTCTTCAGGAAGTCTGCAAGACCAGGACAAAGCCCCATGACACAGCCCCAGGACACTGCCATCTTAGATGTAGATGAAGGGCGAGGACTTAGGTTTTCACCCTACTCATTCCCCGTGACAGCCGACGGGAGTGTAAGGCTTGCTGGACAGTTGCTCACAGTGGACTGACTTTACTTGCCAACATGTACAACATCAGAAGAGAGGAACACAGAACTTAGGAACTGCATCCAGAGATGCTGCCCTTTCCCGACTCTGTGTGTGTGTGTGTGTGTGTGTGTGTGTGTGTGTGTGTGTGTGTGCTCATGCACATCCGTGCATGAGTGCCCTTGTATGTGAATATTACCCATGTGCCAGTGCATGTGGAGACCAGAGGACAACCTCAGGTGTCATTCCACAGGCACCATATACCTTTGGTTTTGCTTTGTTGATTTTTTAGAGCTGGGAACTCTTACTGGCCTAGAATTCACCAATTTGGCTAGGCCAGCCATGGCCAGCGAGTCCCGCAGATCCTCCTGTTCCTGCCTCCCCAGTGCTGGGTTACAAGCACGTGCTGCCAGGCCCAGCTTTTTCACATGAGTGCTGGGGATTGAACTCAGGTTGTCAGGCTGGCACCACAGGCAGTCTTCCCCCGGTGCACATCTCCAGATGCCCCCACATGTGGCTAGAGTTTTCCTGCCCTGCCCACGGTCAGGATAAATCTCTTTCACCCGCCAGTCCCACAGCCGCTCAGACCCAACCAAGTAAACACAGAGACTTACATTGCTTACAAACTGTATGGCCGTGGCAGGTTTCTTGCTGACTGTCCTTATATCTTATATTAATCCATTTCCATAAATCTATACCTTGCCATGGCCCGTGGCTTACCGGCATCTTTACATGCGGTTTGTCCTGGCGGTGGCTGGCAGAGACTCCCTCTCTTTCCTGTTCTTTTAATTCTCTCTGTTAGTCCCACCTATACTTCCTGCCTAGCCACTGGCCAATCCGTGTTTTATTAGCAACACATTTGCCATACAGAACATCCCACAGCACCCACATTTTATCCTTCTTTACTGATCTGAACGTTCTTTAATGCAACGTGGCTGAGGAATTCACTCCCTTTTCTTGGGTTTGCAATTGTTTTTTATAACACTGGTTTTAAGGTCCCAAATGAACCAGAAAGCAGTCCACACCAAAAACCCAGGCTGGAAAGTTTTGCTTGCAAAACACCATTTGTACTTTATCGGTCCTAGCATGTGGTCCGAATCGTGACACATATAGCTCTCTGCCCAAGGCTGAGTGAACCCTAGCTACTTAAAAATGTCAGACACCATTTCCATTCTTATAAAACAAAATTCTAGCATCCTACTCACTCAGCTCTCCCAAAGTGCATGAGCTGCTTTTGTTTCCTGGAGAAAGGAAGTGGAGATGGAGTATTGTTTTATTGAAGGCTGGATTGGAGAAGGAAAATTGCTTCTGGTTCTGTCTAAGACAGAGTGAAGTCTTCAGCTTCTCTGTGCCTCAGCTATCCCATGGTAATCGAAGGAAAACTGCTTGACAGGGCCATGTTCAGGATGAAAGCAAGGCAGATGACATGCAAGAGGCGTAGGCTAGTTCCTGTCTTTGATTCAGCTTCAAACAGGCCCCAATTAGGAAGCTGCTGGGTTTCGCTTAGAGCAGAGCTGAAATGAATCATGGACAATTTGGCCGTGATTCAGAAAGAACAGTGAAGATGATTCAGCGTCTTGGAATTGAACTTCGTGAAGAAAGATAAGGGAAACTGGAAGCGTTTGGGTGAAAGACAATGATCGTGAAGCTGAGGCCTACCCAGTAGTAAGCAGCCTTCAAATGTAGTCTGGTCATTTCCAGGTGATAGGCACTGTGGGTCTGACCAAAGCTGAAGGAGGAGATCTGGGGGTCAAGGGGCATTCCCCACCCACACAGCCAGTTAGCAAGCCATCTCACAAAGCAAGACATGAAAGCAAGCTATCTCACCCAGCCAGCTGTGTGGTGAGGGGGAGCTAAGGCGAAGCTGTCGGATGGCTCCCTATGGCACATTCCCCCACCACTGGCATTTAATGGGTTAATAGCCACTTTTTGAATGTGTGTACAAGGGCACGGGATGACAGGTACTTAGGCATGTGGAGGTCAGAGGTCAATGTCAGGAGTCACTCCTCAGGCACCATACACCTTATTTTGAAGCCGAGTCTCTCATTGACCTGGTGCTCTCAGATTCAGCTAAGCCTGCTGGTAGGCAGCAAGGGATCTTCCTGCTCAGCCTCCCCAGTGCTGAGATTCCAAGTGTAGGTTACCATGCTAGATGTTGAATGAGTTCTTGTGCTTGCAAGGCAGCGGCTCTACCAGCAGCCATGTCCAGGCGACAGTTACTATGATTATCAAACTCTCCCATTGACTTACTCTAGCTTTAAACATTTTGCTAGCTAGGAGTCTGTCCATTAGGCCATCCTTCCTAAACTTAATGGAAGCAGTCTGCTACCAAAGCCAACAAACATGAATCAGAAACAGACTGCTCAGAGAGGTAGTTCCTGTGTAGCATGGGAAGGCAACTCCCATAAGTCTTTGCAGGCCAGTATGTTCCCAGGGACTCAGCCATAGCTGCTGGTGGTCGTGAAGTGTTCTCTTGTTCCCTTGACTTCTTTGAGTTCTTATGACAAATGTAATCATTTATTGAATAGCACTTTCATGTGACTATTACCAAATTTTTATTGACATAATTTGTCGAGTTATGTATGTACATATATTTATGCATATGAATATTTACATATATTTGATATTTGCTAGAATATTCTTCAAGAAATATGCAGACAAAAGTACTCTATGAATCAACCCACCAAACAAGATTCTTAGATAAACAGACTACAAGGTCTTCAAGTCTGGGGTCCTCCCTCCTTCCTATTCTGTCATTAATTGTATATGTGGAGCCCTGGGTCAGATTTCCATGAGTCAGCAAATGAAAGGGACATGGGAGTAATTGTTCTCAACTTGAAGATGGTTCAGAAAGTGAAGAAATGGCAGTTTCTTAGCAGCCAAATCCTGCCAGGAAGAGTCCCCTCAGATTCAAGATTCCTTCCCAGTGAGCCAGAAAACTTGAAGAGGAACACTGAGAGATCCTGGGATGTCTGTAACTCCCTGGTTGCCAGAGAAGTCTAGAGGAGCTTGCCATTCTAGGGTGGAGTACAATCCCCTTAAACGCAACATCCCAGCAGCTCCATTTGAAGTCTGTGTTAGGAGATCAGCCTCGGAGGCCTCAGCAGCAAATGCAAAGAAATATAATGAGGACAGCAAGACCCTCTTGCCCTCTAGATTCCTCCATCTGCTCCCACATCTGTCCCAGAAGCAAGTCTCCACTTCTGGGTCTCTGTAGTACCAACCCAGTAGGTCTGCTTGTTCAACCTACCCATTTAGTCAACTTGGAAGTTCAGAGGGAAGTGGCGCTTTGATTGAATTCACCTGTACATTAAGTCAAACTGTTCAAACATGTGTATATGCTCAGTCGAGGCTGGAGTCACAATAGATGAACGTCAAGGCGAGGTTCCCCTGTCTGTCACTTCTAATGCATGTCATTGCCAATAATTACTGCTGTTGCTGTAATCACGATTTGCACGTCTTAAATGTTACTTGAGTATCATCTTATTTGCTAACTAGCACCCTGCACTGCGTGCTGACATCTCAGAGAGCAAACTCACGTGCTTTGGAGGTACCTGCCATCTCTCGAGAAGGCCGAGGAAAGGAAGGTGCTGTGTCGCAGAAGACATTCTTAGCAAATTCAAGATGTAAACCACACCAAAAAAAAAAAAAAAAAAAAGAATCCATATGGTTCACACAACATCTCTCAAATGAAAACTAAGGCTTCTCAGGGAAGGAGTCTTGGGGATTCTGAAGTCAAATTGTAAGGAACAAATGTTCTATTTTAATTTTGGCCTTAAAACTTCCTCTCCTGGAATGGTCTCAATCTCGGTATCTGCTCAGCAGCACCCTCAGAGCTCCAGACTCCTGTTGTTTGCTGGTTTGCTTTTCTTTAGGGGAAAGAAATCTTCAGAGCTCTACACGAGAGTTTCAGTCCCCGCAACCTGCGTCTTTGGAAACCTAGAAGATCTGACTGTCCACACAGGCCACCAGCAGACAAAATTCCCCTGAGAAATCTGCTGTACTGCTCCCCCACTTCTTCCTCCTCCAGCACCTTTATCTGCTAGAGGTGTTCCCCAGGCTTCCTCTACTCAGATAGGCCCTGCTCCGGCCCATCCCAGACACCTGCTTCACCGTGCAGAGCATCCTCTATGGCAGCCTGTTCACCTGGAAACTTAACACCTTCCCTAATGCCTGCTTGCCAGGCCAGGAGGGGCATGTCACAGAAGGCTCCATCCAGCCAAGACAACGTGTCCATCTTTATTATCAAGAGCAGTGTGATGGCAGTGCTGAATTAATGGTCAGCGTGGCTTCCAATTAAACTCCCCACTGAAGACGGATTTATGCTTGGTCTGTTTCAAAACACAGTGGACTGCAACTTATCATTTAAGTTGTCAACCGGGAAGTACTTTCCATTTTTAGTGTAAAGAGTTTAAAAGCCATTAATCCATTTTGTGTAAGATGTAAAGATGGAAATGAATGAGTTTCTTTTGCCTGCCTTCCTCTCTTCCTCTCTTTCTCTTCCTCTCTTCCTCTCTTCCTCTCTTCCTCTCTTCCTCTCTTCCTCCCTCCCTCCCTCCCTCCCTCCCTCCCTTCCTTCCTCCCTCCCTTCCTCCCTTCCTTCCTTCCTTCCTTCCTTCCTTCCTTCCTTCCTTCCTTCCTTCTCTCCTTCCTTTCTTCCTTCCTTCCTCCAGGAGAGAGGAAAAGAAGCCTGGTTCAGATGTCTTCAGATGCACTGAATCTTTGACAATCAGGTTTTCAGGGCTGTCTAATCCAGCCACAGTGTACTTTTAGTGCATTTCCTAGGGGAAAATTCTGGTGAAAAGACAGAACAGATATTTTCAGGTGACCCTCAAGATCCTACATGGGATTTTAGGCAGAGGCCAAGTCTTTTTGGGGTGCGTTCTTTCACTAAAAGAAAAACACGACTTTCTGTCTTTAAGGATTAGAGGTATTTTTAACCTTCTTGGACATGAAATCAAATTCATGCTGAGGATTTGATGATGTCAGCACAAATAAATCAATTACTTTCAGAGTAAAATTTCTATTACATACCTGTGGTTTAAAATTTTAAAGAGAAGGGATGGTGTGGAAAGAGGTAATATGTTTCACAGGGACACGCTGGCAAGCCAGACTCAGGTCTGGGGATAATCTTTGTACATACTAACTGAGAGGTGAGGGAACTGAGGAGATGGCTCCATGGTTAAGAACACTTATTAAAGTTACAGAGGATTCAGATTCAGCTCTAAGCACCCATGTGGCAGCTCACAGCCAGCTGTAACTCCAGCTGCAGGTGATTCAACACCCTCTTCTGACTTTTGAGAGTTCCTGCATGTATGTGGTACCCATAAACTCATTCAAAGGCACATGCACATGCACACACACACACACACACACACACACACACACACACACACTAAATAAATAAATAAGTAAATCTTTTTTTTTTTTTTTTTTTTTTTTTAAGAAGGACAGAATTGAAAGGAAGAAGACGACAGCCAAATGGGAGTCCGCTTCTGGCCCACTCCAATATCCACCATCTTTGGGAAGATTTGCTCTTTCACTTTCTGCTAACCTTGTGTCGTTGTTTGTTAAGGGAGGTCCCAGCGGAAGTCTTGTTTCATTTACAATGGATACCCTTTAGATTTCTCATCTCACTCTGATAACCTTTACTCTTCTCTCTCAAATGATTCTTGCTCCTCCATCCTACCCAGAGTCTAGGCTGAGCCCAATCAAAGCTCACCTTCTGCCTAGCTACACCCATTAACACTGGAAGGCAGAGCTATGGTGCTCATAATCCTCCAAGGGTGACCCTGGGGTGGAAGGAGGAGATGAGACTGATATGGCCCATGGCGTCTCTAACCCTCACAACTTTGCAGCCAGCAAACCCTGAGCAAATAAAAGAGTTCAGGACACAAATGGTGGCTGTGGGTGTGAAGAGTTCATACTGGCTCCTTCATACTCTAACCGGGGGATAGACATCACCCTAGCAGACCTGAATACAATGAAGAACTCCAGCTGTTACACTTCAGCTGTGTTGAGGGCAGAAAAAAATGCAAAAAAAAAAAAAGATTGTTAGGAAAACTGGGACATCTTCCCAGCACTCCAGAGAACTAACTCTCAATGGCATAATAAGAACTGAGAAATTTCCTTTTAAAATCTGATTTAAATGCACTAAGCCCTGAATTCTACCCTCAGCATGGCATAAACTGGGCATGGTGACACACACTTCTAATCCTAGTGCTCAGGAGGTGTTAACAGGAGAATCAGTTCAAAGCCATCCTCAGATACATATCAAGTTAGGACCAAATGAAACCTTGTCTCAAAAGATATATGCATATATATATATATATATATATATATATACATACATACACACACACACACACACACACACACATATATATATATATATAGTGATTTAATCCTGGAAATGCTGCTAAGTTTTGCAGATCTTTGAAGATTAAGTGGTTAATATTAATAACAATAATAATAAAATAATGATATATGATAATGATGATGATAGCTAATAGTTACTGAATCAAATTCATCTCACATAGTGCACAAAATGCTAGCCTGACTCCTCACAGGAAGCATTATTTTATAATTATGTTTTAAATTGAGAATTTCATATTTTGAGACAATTTGACTCATCTGCAAACAGGCATAAAACGGGAATCTCCTTTCTAAGTCTTCAGGCTTTCCCCCTTTACTGTAAAGGCAGCAGGCAGAATGCAGGAATATTCTAAAGGTGTCTAGTAGGGTTAAGGGAAGTCTTTGGCCAGGCTTTCACACCTCCAAGGGATGCTGTCTACTCTGACCAATATGAATATGAAAATTACCTGTTTTCAATTATTTTCCTGTTTTTTGTATGTTGTTGTTGTTTTGGTTTTTCAAGAAAGGGTTTCTCTGTGTGGTCTTGGCTGTCCTGGAACATACTGTTGACCAGGCTGGTCTCAAACTACTAGAAATCTGCCTGCCTCTGTCTCCCAAGTGCTGAAATCAAAGGCATGTACCACCACCACCGCCGCCTGGCTTGTTTTCAGTTCTTAAAAAAAGAGTTCTGTTTATGTAGGCAACTGGCATGGAGATTTTTGAGAAAGGAGAACCCTCCACTAAATGCATCATTTGGGGTTAATTTTAACCTCTGTTAAAGAAGATATTTGAATCCAGATAGGGAAGCTTTGCTGTTGAAGGGTCTCATATGTGCCCATGTCACTGCTGAGACACGCTGGTGGTCAGTGGCTGGGCAGGAGGCCACCTGGGTGGACATCATATCTCTAGGGTGAGGCACAATATGGATGGATCTAGCTTCTTTCTGTGGAATCCTACTTAGCCTTTCCATCTGCTTTGGCAATGGCGAACAGGAACAGGCAAAGCCATAAATTATATAAAATGAGCTTGAGGCTGGGAATATGGCTCAGGGGGAACCATTCTTCCTGCACAAACATAAGGACTGAGTTTGGATCCACCATGCCCATGGAAAAGCTGAGCATGGTGTTGTACAGGGGTAGAGGGCAAGGACAGCAGCTAGAAGAAAATGTCTAAACTCAACATCTGGACTACAGATACACACACACACACACACACACACACACACAGAGGAAAGCACACATACACAAACACATCTGAAGTTTAAATACATAGTGTCATTGACAGTCATATGTAGCCAAAAGGTTTCTTAGGTCCCGCCCAGCCCCTCAGTCCCACAGCCCCTTATAAAATAATCAGTCTAAAGTTTATATTAACTACCAATTTTATGGCCTGTGGCAGGCTTCTTGCTAGCTAGCTCTTATAACTTAACCCATTTCTATTAATCTATAAGTTGCCACATGGCCGTGGCATTACCAGTCTGCTGGCATCATGCTGCTCCTTTGGCTGTGGCTGGCATCTCTCTCTCTCCTCTCCTTTCTTCTCTCTGTATATCTCCTTAGATTTCCCACCTGTCTCTAAGCTGCCTTGCCATAGGCCAATGCAGCTTTATTTATCAACCAATCAGAACAACACATATTCACAGCATACAGAAACACATCCCATAGCACTTGCCCTTTTCTGTCTAATCAAAAAGAAAGGTTTTAACTTTAACATAGGCCACACTGGGCTACATGAGAGAAATAGAACTAGGCAGTGGTGACACATACCTTTAATCTCAGGAAGTAATATGGCAGGACACAGAAATGTTTATAAGGCATGAGGAAACAGGAACTCACTCTCTTGAGGCTGAGGATTTCAGAGAGGTAAGCTAGTGGCTGGCTGTTCTGCTTCTCTGATCTTTCAGCTTTCACCCCAATATCTGGCTCTGTTTTTTTTTTATGATTATTATAAGACCTTTTAAGATTCGTGTTACAGTCATACAGGGCTGTAGACTTTTACCTGCTCACTATCAGTGAACAGCATACAAAACTAGATGTACGATGTCTTGGTCAAATGTGTACACATGTGTGAGTCAGTGCATGTGTGTGCATGTGTGCTCAGATGACTTTGATTTTTCACTTGAAAGCCATTGTGTCAGTTTCTTGTCTTGCTACTGCAACAAAATTCCAGCTAACGCAACTTCAGGAAGAGGGTTTATTTTGGCACACAATCTGAGGGTCCAGCCCATGGT
Organism: Peromyscus aztecus; assembly: GCA_902168405.1. Classification (NCBI taxonomy): domain Eukaryota; kingdom Metazoa; phylum Chordata; class Mammalia; order Rodentia; family Cricetidae; genus Peromyscus; species Peromyscus aztecus. Next base: position 78,846 of record CABHPQ010167338.1, read on the forward strand.
GGTGGGGAAGACATGTTGGCAGAC